>LUCH01001939.1:0-24846 GCA_013368495.1 Paragonimus heterotremus | reverse complement strand
TCGCTTACTTGTGTACCATATGACTGACACAAATGTATGGATGCTGGACAATGTGTTTGAGCCATATGTTTCCTGTTCTTATTATGCTTTGATAACACAGGTTTGTGAAGTTCAGGTGGTAACCAGTTTTTGGGTTGAATGTCGGTTCGTTTTATTGGACAGTATTCTTTTACTGGCTGTTCAGGCGTTTTGTCTTTTCCCTCTACTGTTGTTCAGGTCCAACCACATTCCTTCGCAGAGGTCTCATCAACATGTAAGTCTGTGGTCGGCTTTGTCGACGGTCTGCTATTTTTGTCTATTGACTTTAAGCAGCTAAGAAATTCCATTCATTTCTGCTCCCTATACTAATGCAATAAAACTTTGGCTATAGCACTCCCCTTCCACTTCGGTTGTATAGCGTCATTAAGTGATTATCCTATTAACAGATAAGCAATCATTGAATTAAAACGAAACTGGGTTACAGTTTCCATTCGCCCAAGCTTTGAAAATACACACCAAACCCTAAACTGTAGTTTGCAAGATACCACATGTGTACACCATATTTTATCAGGGGCAAGTCAACTGGTTTAGATTGTTCGCATTCTCCGGGCTGTGCACCTTAGCACATCCATCTATGGCTACGCTTGCAAAAGCAATCATGGAAATGTTTTTAATCGCGAAGCCCAAGTGATTTGCCCTAGTTACAAATCTGTATGCTTCTTCTTGCTATTCGGCTTCCTCCGAATCAGGCTGAGCTGGTGACAGCAGCTGACGACAACAACCTCGTAGTCATTTTTTAATTCCTTCTCTTCAGACACATCTTGATTGATATGGGCCTGCTGCTCTGATATCTCAAATTTGTGTCAGTCTGGTTCATAAATTGATCATGCACAAATTGATCATACTTTTGTCGTATTCCATTAGTTCAGCGAGAACGGATAATCAACAAATTGGACAACGTTGTACAACTATAAAAGTTTCCAATGCAGTTACGGTCTCTCATATTCGATAGCACACGTCTGAGGATGTTTATGCTATTAGCGTGAAATTTAGTCAATTTTTTGCAATGGTTTCTACGGCAACACAGCTTAGACCATGCCTGTGATGCTCCGCTTTGAAAATAATGATAATCCGTTGCCCAAACGGCTGCAATCTAGTAACAATATTCGGAAGAGAAGAGACTGAACCTGGTGTTAAGATTTTCTTCATCCTTCGGCTTAAGGCTTGCATCGTCAGGAAGCACTACAACCTTCAGTTCAATTTTAGACATTCTGTCGTTAAGTACGACGAGCTATTAGTCAAAGAGTTCCGATATCGTCTAACATATCTTGTTCGAACAGACCCTATCCGGTTGGTCACTTAACACGAAGCCTTGTTGCTGAGTGCGCTCATGTTTTGCTCAAAAGGTCTGCCTACTGGTACTAACACAAGTTGATTGACGTTGTTTTACGGATTACTTCTAAGCCAGGAATGTAGTCCTTGTAATGAGATGAAGCCGTCACAGTTGCTTGGTTTAATAGAAATTGGAAAGCGTCAAATCGACTAGTCACAAAGTGGAGTTAACACAGAGGTTTAAATCAATAACTAAGATTGAATTACGGACACCATTGTGTGCCCGTACTCAGTCGCACGAGGCAACCTGGTTTTGGTCTCAGTTGATAATCTTTCCTCGTCCGACTCACTAACTTTGTGACAGACTCGTGCAAATGGAACCGGAAGAAGTTTGTATAGGCCCCATTTGTGATCGAATTGTTAAAAACACCAGAAGTTGGCGAGATACACAGTTTGAGTATTTTAAGAAAATACGCACAGCTTGAAGACCTTTGAATTGATGAAACAATTTCACTGTTTTCAATTACAGCTCGAGGGCCTGCGGCATTTCTAGCCGACGTGAAATCGCCAGACGTTGACGAGTTTAGTCAATCAAAGGACAGTAAAGGTAAGTATTGATCGTTGAATAACACGGCATTCCTGTACGATTACTTTTATTGTGTAGGCTGATGTTGTTCTGGGAAGGGATGGAGCCGTGATGGTTGATATGGACAGCGACTTGTATACTGTTTGCACCTGCAATGTGGTATAATGTTAAACAGCCGGTTGTCACACTTAGCGGAAAGAAATGAGTCAGCCGAAACGCAAAGCTAGCTTTGATATGGAAATTATAAGAACCCGGGGGCTGTTAGTATAGTTAATCTATTTCGAATTACGTGTACTTCCACATGAAACAATCTGTTCAGGAATATGGAATAATACTGCACTAATCACAGTGTGTTCTCCGAACATTTGACTAGTGGAAAGATGTCCTAATTGACTGATTACCTCAGGATTATCAGAACACTCCCAAACGATTGAAATCTTGTTGCTCCGGCTGGTGAACCCGATATTATAATTGACGACACTAAATAACCAGTCATCCTGGCTGTCTGTGTTACCGCTGAAGATTACTATACGGTTACGCGCCCAATACCATATACGCCGTTCAGAAAATGATGTTAAAACCATAACTGCAGGCAATCCACTTCGGAATAGTAATCCACCGATGAAGTACCCACTCCTTCGTGATGTAAGATGTATGAAGTGGACGTTGCTTTATTGAAAATCACAACCTGTTTTCGGTTTGAGACAATGGTAGTTAACGAAAATAGCTGAACATGTAGCTGTAGGTCCCAGCTTCTACGTTTTCCTATGAACAGATCAGTTCATTTATTCCGAAGGCTAAAAACAACCCCCCATTTGATTGGCGAATGTCTGTCGGTACTATGCTGACTGATAC
Organism: Paragonimus heterotremus; assembly: GCA_013368495.1. NCBI lineage: Eukaryota > Metazoa > Platyhelminthes > Trematoda > Plagiorchiida > Troglotrematidae > Paragonimus > Paragonimus heterotremus. The sequence continues at coordinate 22,094 of LUCH01001939.1, read as the reverse complement.
GCACTTCCGCCCTCAGAAAATTCTGCTGCCAGTATCTCCATGTGTCGGACTCATCCACCTTTTCTTCCTCCCATCAATGAAGTACACATCTTCGAAGAATCTAAAATCCTACGTTTCACCCGATACCAAGCAATTCTGTGCTTTCTCCCGATCGAACCAAATCATTTTCCTTTTTTTCTTTTTGTGTTTCATCCGTGCAATTTTGGTTGGGGTGCTTCAGAGAGTTTGTGTGTTGGCACGGAATGTATGCGTCAGTTTAAGCCATGCAGCATCTTTTGTACTGAATACCAGTCGCAGTACCTGTCGTTAATTGCGACTTGATAAAACTGCTTGACGTCTCCGTTTCATCTGTAGTGTTTCCTTCAATCTTCTTAAGTAGCTCGTGGCAAAACTTATAGACCTGCGGGGTCTGCCGGTGTTATCTTGTTTGCAAAACAGCTGTCAAGCTCAAAGCCTCCTTTTCTTAATCAGTCGGTTCGTCTCTTCGTAGGATGGTGTACAGTGAATTGCTTTCTAAATGAAGCTCAGTCACTCTGATCACTGGCAAGTACGCCTGATTACCTCAGTGGTAGATGTCATGTTAGTATTTACCGAATCATTTGTCGTAACTATCAGTCACTCTGCTTCATTCAGGGTGGCCAAACTTGTGCACATTAAGGAAACAAGCCACTATGCAAATCACGTCTCATTCTTTATTCACTATCTATGCCTTCACTTTAGGTTCGTTAACAGACTGTTCCACTTCCGAAGGGTATTTCACTTTGTCAGAAGAAACAAAGAAACCGACAAGGGTACTGAAATTAAAACTTGGAGATTAGCCGAAAACCGCGATACCTGATCTTTTAAAAGTGTACGAAAGCTGCTGCCGTACATTGAAAAAACACGGAAGGTGAACTGGCCCGAATTCTTCACGTTTATGCGACTTGAGAATTAAGCGGTGTCATACCATAATGTTTAACTACTCCATCGGAGTTAACAGGTGCCGAGTTTTGAAAACAATGCATTCCGAGAACGGCAAGCACGGGCGCAGTTTTGGTGCAGTTATCTAGATAACTGACAAGTTTTGTATGAACCAATAGGATGATATATTTCTGTCTTTTCACACGAAAACATTCACCCAACAACTCAGTCAATATCTACGTCGGCGAAATGAGAATACCATCTGGGATCGGTAATTCGTGTGTTCACAGTAAATTTATCCGCCGAGATCCGGTCATACTGGGAACTCAGGACGGAGGTATCACAAAGTGTCGTCTAGGACGTTTTACGTTGAAGCAATGCATCGGTTAGGACGGCAGTTAATCAGCTAGAGAACAACATTTCCTAAAGATAACTCTGTAAGTTACATGAAGACTTTGCTCTGTTTCCGCACCGACTGGAACACACGATCGGAATGTTCATGGCCAACATTCCTGCCATTCTTGCGTAAGCAACCATTCCAAAAGAAAAGAACCCTGCCCGGGATAAGGAAGAACCTGAAATGTTCGATTATAGTTCACCTCATCAGTACGTGTCGCTTGCAAATGATAAGCATGATTGACTAGCACGGGCGTACAGACACCGAACGATTTTTAACCGGCTACTGGAATCAGAGGAGCTCAAAATAGTGTCTCGGGGTCCAGATCGAAGCAACACAATACTGTCTCAGCATGCGTTAACAGCTTACATCCCGTCTAAAAGACTGCACCAAAACCAAAGTTGTCACTATGAGGGAAGGAAGTGAATAATAACCATGAGTTTTAACCGTAGGAGAAGAAATGCCACCCAGTTCGAACGCTACTCCGATCCGGTTTCTTGGTTCTGTTATCTTTATTCACGGTCGTTTTGTCTTTCCATGCAAAACAGCAGTCAATATTGAGATTGACCACGCTATTGTCTTTACTGCAATGTACACGAGAGTCTGTGGACTAGTATCATCAACTTTAAAGGGGTCACTGGCATTGGTAACATTACTACTTGGAGGAATCTAGCCTAGTTTACCTGAAAAATTTGTAACAGAACCCAGCAGACCGGGTATTGTATTACTCCATGAAGTACCAACGTTGTAACCTATTTGATACATGCTGACGTCTGTGCGTTGTCCCATTAATGCTTCGCACAACCAAAAACCGGAGGTAGTCTTGGTTTACTGACTTAGTGAACATTAGAAAAATGGAAATCACTTTGTACGTAGGAGAAGACGTGTTCCTGAATACCAGATTATCCTATGAACCGATGTATATTGACGTATGTTTGGGTGTGCATGAGACTGGGGCCACCCATCCCTGTCGTTTATCAACCCAACCGCTGTCCTTTACATCAACTCAGGTTATAGTGGTCTACTACGTTTTCATTTCTCACCCCTGTTGTTCACCGTAGGATGAATGTTTTATCCGGTTTCTAGGTTCAACACTAAATGATTGTCCTCCTAAACTGGTATAGAACACGTTTGTGTGTACCCCAGTATTGGACTACATCCGTTACGTTCTAGAAATTTTCTTCTTAGCCTAAAGCTTCCCAGTGGAGTCTAGCTCTATTTGCGAAGTGATAAATATTGCACTTTCCCATCGGCCTACTAGTTGACTAACCAGCACTAGCCAGCTAGATCGCACACTGATCGTCGTCCCCTTCGTTTCGCCTGTATGTTGACCATAGATCTTCTAAAACGGCGCGTGACAGCATTCCTTAACTTTTGCGACCTCCTTTCACTCTCAGCTACGATTTTTGGAACGATGAGATCTGTCGTAAATGAACAGGGCAGTTTTAAGACGTGCCATTGGTCACAATGACCTAGTTCACTCACCCACTACCGACAGCGGGGTTCATTGGCGATCACTTGGCCTGAGGGGTGACGTATATCAGACTGCTTACACACCTGATGTCTGGGTGTCCAGCGGGCTAGTTTGAAAACACCATAACAACGTTATGTGGTTATACATTTTCACCGTGGATATACCTGTACTTTTATACGCAGTTCGTTTTTCAAGGAGGACATTTAAACAAAATTCGGCTCACAACTATTTACTGGTATTTGTCTATTTGGTTTCGAGACTTTTGGCCGTCGATGTGCCAATAAGGATTATATTAAAACAGATAGAGATGATGGTATAAGCTTATCACGAGGTGTACATTTTGCGATAGATTCAATTTAGTCTATTCAAATTGTTCAATGAATCTGGTATAAAAACACCACTATTTTACTTTCAATCACCAGGTTTTTCATCACAATTTCGAAAAGTTAAAGTTCATTAATAAATAAAAAAACCAACTTTACTTGTCGTTATTCCATACTCTGCACCGCTTAGCCCAATGCGGTAGGACCTCCGTCTGAATTACAGTTTAAGTTAGAACGTTCCTTAGGCGTTTGGATTTTGTATCCTTGTTACCACAAGTTATCGCAGAGTACATATGGGTTGGTAACCGAGGTTATTGTGGACAGTGCCCGACCGAAATCAAAGGGATCAGCCTTCCTACTTCCAATAAGCAGTCTGCTTCTTCTGGTGGTTATCAGATTTTGGACTCTCACATTCAAGAGTTCGTGTGCTTTGTAAACATTTGTGCGTTCATTTTGACTAACTACAACGTCTTTGTAATTTGCTTTACAAATCACCATGGTCTTCATATAATGTTAACTTTTTTGGATAGGATAAGTTATTGTCATACTCCGCAGTCAGTTATCAATGAATACATATCTTCGACCTATTTAACTCTGAGAATGTGAGTGCTGCAACTTCTTAGGACCGCGAATAGTTGTAAACTCAGAAACGCAGATTCCGAGCCATGAGATCACTGTGTACAGAAATTGTCACGACAGACCCACCTTAAACATAGGACTATGCCCTATGTTCTATTGATGATCCACCGTCATTCCTTCAGTCCTGGAATTTTTGCTTCAATTCTGGCCTACATATATGACCCCATATATTACTTGAGTGAACAAGCGAATGCACATGACTCTGGTTATTTATTAGGCAACTTATTGTTGATTTGTAGAGGGATGGGAGTGTCATAATGAAACGCGTGCATAGTTGGTCTGTGAAGTAGGTTATTTCAACTGTTTTTCAAAAACTGCTACCAGACATTATTCTAGTGCACCGTCATCACATATTTAAGCTACTAACTAGTTTAAAGTAGTTTAACCTTATTCAACCGAATTACACAAATTAATTTAGGTCAGACAATTTCGCACAGACCGACTACCACACCATTTCGAAAATTTAGGGAACTAAAAGACAAATCATACGCACTTATAATTTTCCCTTTCGGTTTCGTGTTCACTGCGAACTCAAACATTTTTTATGCTAATGGGATTTCACGAATATGATGTACTGAACAAAAACGGATTTTTCTTCTCTATAAATAGAACACCCAAGATCGATCGCAGCCTTCGCATTCCCATAGAAACATTTGATTCGAGTCTCGCTCTTGTTAGAGCCCATCAGTAGTATATATCCTCGCCAAGGCTGCGACCGGTTGTGGGTGATGATCAATTTATGTGAAGAAAAAATCAAAATCCCTTTCTACTCATCAGTAATCGAAGGCGGATTTATCAGCACTCGCAGTGTACACATTTCGCAGGAAAGCTTCCAAATATGCCGTTGTCTGTTACGCTCCCGCCAAACATTTGGAACACTGGTCTGTTTTGTCTCCCAAAAGAATGTGAAATTCTTGCTTTTCTTCCTTATAAGGTTCATTCATAACTGAACTTAGGTTGTGCAAGTGGTGAAATTAAGCATTTATTCATTATTAATTTGCCCATCAGTAGAGCCAAATATTCTTTCGTGTACCATCCTTCCCTTACTTTTTCTTAAAACTTCCTCCCCCCCTCTACCCTTTTTTTTACCTTGAAAATAGGGAATCGTCACAATTGTACATACTGTGAAAAGACATTTGCGTCCAAAGAGTACTTGCGTTTGCACGAAGCAACTATTCATGAAGGTAATCAGATTTTTATAGTTCACTATTGTTTTTTACCAGAAACTTTTCTTTTTGCCTGCTTCTAAACAATCACCACCACTGTTCTTTCTCTGGAGTACAATCGTCAAAATTGTTCACGACTTTCACTCATAAAGAGTTCCATCCGTGCTCTGGCAACTCAACTCACCGGGTCAAGAGAGTCCAAAATTTGAATACTCTTCCACAGCTAATTTAGTTTGCTTGACTAGCAGGCAAGATCTCGTGTGGTAGCCTATATGTGGAATCAGTCAACAACTGATCTGGATGATCCATACGACTTGACAACAAGGACGGCTTCACTACAATGTTTCTTGAAAACGTTCCGATTAGATTTTCACAAGATTTTATTGTATTTTAGAAAATTTCATGTCTATTGTCTAAATTCTACATGTGAATTGAGTGACCTACGTTAGATCTTCCTACTTTAGACCACCATTGGTTATTTACACACATCGCAAAATGAGCACATAGACCACGATCTTACTGCTTAATACTCGACCAATTGGTTCCTTGTGAAACAACCCCCAGAAGGAGATCGCTAGGCTGGAATGTATCTTTTCTGATAAGCGCTTAAAAGCGTGTCCACCTCGGTCATATTTCACTGCCCGTACTTTGAGGCGGCTTTCAATCATTACAACACATTATTCACAGTTCTAAATGAAAGATTTGTTGTTCCAAACGTGTACATAACATGCGACATGATACTACTTCCATACTTACCGATGTAAACTGCGTACGTAAAGAAGTATCAGTTATAGCTACGTTGATCGCGTTACTGAAGATTTCGTGTTTCGTCGAATAATATTAAGCCACTAACGTTCTGGTTTATTAGTAGCAACGCTGAGGATTTATACCACAAGGGCCTATCAATCTTCGGAACCGGTATTCCACTGCGGAAAACCTTTTAGTACCCATGTTAATCGAACTGCTGAACAGGAATCGCAACTTCCCATTTTCCCACTGTTAGCACTTTGGTGCTGTTAGGTACTAGTTTTTACAGTGCTCTACAAGCAGATCTCCACTTTCTCCAATCTGTTAACTTATGGTGTTGCTTTCGTAGGTGGTTGAGTATTTATCACTGAGAAGCTTTTACGCTGGACGAGAAAATGAAATTCCTGACATGCCCATCTACCTTACTACCTTGCGATCCCCACTGACTTTATAAACAGACTTTCGTCACGTGCAGCAGCTTATTTTCGTGCGAACGGTTGACCCCAACACTCCGTCTGTGGTTAATCACTTAGAACACCTTGTATACATTATTATCATACTGTACCGTTACAGTAATGCACAGTGGTGTGAGAAGGTCACCAATCAGGCCTACTCAGAACGGCTAAAAAAATCGCATGCCAATGACTTCAGTTTAAAGTGCACAGGTAAGGACTCGGTAACGTTTATTCTGAGTCGGTGACGTGCTAATCAACGCTCGTGCTTGAAATGCTTGGGGGTCGGAGTTCGATTGTTTGTCCCCATCAGTTTGTGCGATACCGTGATGAGCACTCGTAAGGTTGAATGTGAAGACTGTCGTCACACTTGAGCGGGACTTGATTTTCAACAACTGAAATATCCGTTTAACCATCAGTGAGTAAAAACACCCTGTTCTTTCGGAAACTTACAGAGACCATTCAACGTCTGTAAATTAGTTGCGCCCTGCCGCTTTCAAGTATATGAACCTATCCAACAAAGTGGTGCGGTCACTCATGCCCACATCTGCATGACAATCACATGAATTAGACTGAATGAAGCTGAGCTAGACACCAGATCACAGTTAACCTTTTAGCAAGTCATTCAACAACAGAAGTTGATGAACCCAAACGGTTTATAGATATAAGCAGTTTATTTGATTGAACAGATACAGCTAGGAAGAACCCACAGTGGTAGCATGTTTTGCGACTAGTTATTAACGAACTTATGAAAACAGTCTTTCCTTAGATGAGCCAATCGCTCAACGTTCTGTGTCATTTCGACCCTAGTATGTCAGTCAACCTTTTCAAACTTAGTGATATGAACTAAATTGTTTAATGAATGACAATAATCTGGACGCTGAAAATTAATGCTGGTTTAAGTCCCATCACTTTGACATGTACTGCCTTCTTCCAGTCATGCGAAACAGTCGCCAAGCATATGAGTCACGTAGTTTTAAATCGTGATTCTTGACCATGTATTTGCAAGTCTTAATGTTGGGTATGTTTTGTGTTTCTTTTTTTTTTTTCAAAAACTTGCGACGATTGGTGGTCAATGTAATTCTTGAAACATGTACACTATTGAAGCTGCATCCCTCCCGATGCAAACGAATTGGCATGATTGTCAGTCATTTCGTAAATAAGTTTGTCACTCGATTTGTAAATATCCGTTATTTTTGAACATTTACCGCTTTTCCCTTTGAACTGATCCATGTGTGTATTCATTTGCACAGGCACAAAAGCATTCATTTGCTCCTCTTGCGGAAAACACTTCTCTGTGCACCAGGCTTTGCGCAAACATTATATTATTCAACATGAAGGTAAGCCCATAGTCCATATCACTTCAACTTCATCTACATCATTTTGCAAAAAAAAAAATTTATATCCTGATAACCCTGTCTGGCAAAAAACAACCATACTCACGGTAATGCCGATTAGCTTAACTCCAGCTAGAAGTTCATGGGTTTATCTTCTTTGTGACAGACGTCAACCTGCTGTGCGTTCAATATATGTTTGATAGTTGCATGCTGTATCGACCTAAATAATAATCGGATCACGTATATAGGGATTTTGTTCTCTAACACTACGTCTGGTTTTAGTCAGTATACCACACAATTCAACCAGTTTGGCAATTTGGCATTCCAAACGTAAGTAACTGAGCTACTAGAGCATTGCTGGCAAAACAACACGGTCACGTGCCCAACCATGATATTTCATTCAGTTCGTGCAGACGTGAGGGTTGGAGGTGAAACCTCAGTGCATTTAAAGAATTATTACCACTTTCCAAAGTGGACAAGTCAACATTGAATGCAAAACTGCGACCAGCTATGGTACAACCATGATGAAAGCTGATAATTCCTCGCTGTTTTCTGGAAGACTTTAAAACGTATCCGCTGAAAATGTACCACAATGGGTTTGGCAATATGGAGCTGTCGAGATTTGTTCCTAAATGCATGATACCCTTAGCACAATGTGAACAGTAGCCTTGTATGTGTTCATTCATATTGTGATGGATTATCTGGCCGAGTATTCCAACACTCGGTGGGATACTTCAATCTGGGGGTGTTGTGGACTGGAATTCTGACTCATAAACGCGAGCGCACACACAGCATGGTAACTAGCGAGTTGAACAATAAAGATTGTGCCTTCTCGCTACAATATGTGCCCATTGAAGTGGCTGATGGTTGTTAGTGACGATTTTGCAGTACGGTCAGTTACAGGTTGCTTTAGATTATTTACTGCAGATGGGTATTTCCGTCGGTGCAAACAATTTGCGCGGTCTGATTTCTACAATTTACTGAATTATCCAATGTCAGCCCTGGTTCTTCCATTCGCCAGCTGGCTATTTTTGGGATCATCGGGGATATGAAATGGGCGAACAGAATCGCTGTTGTGCTTATTTCCGAAATTCTAGATGCAACAGCTTATCAGTCAGTAGAGATGGAGAGGCTCAATGACTGCAAGTTGAGAAGTAACAATCTGGTGCTGACAGGGAAGCAATCAAACCTATGTTATCTGTAGCAGGCGCATTTTGAGTAACCTAAAATAGGCTTCCGCTGCCCTGGCCGTAGCTGTTATTATTACTGCAGTTGAAGAAGAAGAGGAAGAAGAAGAAAGAGAAGGAGGTGGTGATGATGGTGATGATGACAGTGATAGTGATGACCACTATATAGACGGCTACCTGTTACTTCATCATATTTTTTCGTAATCGGTGAGGATCATATAAACTGGCTTCCTCCCCCGTTTCTATGGGTACAGCCACTTCAATTCACTGCTACCACAGAATACGAACGATAAGACCCAAAGTCCTTCTTTGGTGTAAGTTTTCAAGGTCCGCAACATGACCACTCAGCTGAATCAGAGAGGTGGATCGAGCCCGATTGAACGTCTGACAAAGCTGAACGTTTGTGGATGTGAAAATAAGAACACTATAAATTACTGTTGGCTTGGAAGTGTCTGATTTTTCATTTACATTTAAAAAATCAGATAACATCATACCCTCCGTTTCCTTATTCCAGGTGGAAAACCATACCGTTGTCGTGATTGCAAAATGGAATTTCGTACTCGGGCCACACTTCGCTCACATCGGTCAACAATACACGGTAAATTTTCTTCACTTTACTGCTAATGTTTGTTTCTATAATTTCATCACAATCTTCTAGGTCAGACACCATTATGATCTCAGCTTTGAAGGCAAATTCTACTCTTCGAACTAAGAAAATCCATAAGCAAGGTGAGGTATGTTTCGTTGTCTTTGTTTGTATACTTCTAACTTTCGCGTTTACACAACACTCCACTGCAGTTCATTTGTCTCGTGGATGTGGTTTATCACTGAAAAAAAAACAGTAAATGAACATTTTTAGCTTGATTCCAGCGCTACACAATTTTGTCGCAACACGGACCACGCTATTCTGAGTGGAATAAGCTCTGGCTAAATTAGTTTTTAGTGTACTCAAAATCAGACAGGTTGCACTGTCTAATGGACATCGTGAGCACCCACTTTTGAAAACCTACTGATATAATTGACGGATTAAAATATTGGTCGTTAACTGTTAAAAAACAGTTTAGTTAGTCGGTGCTACTCAATTCTAGGTCCCCTTCATCCGGTAAACTATTGAAGATTTTTTTTGAACTCTTGCCGGTTCGTTTGTCTCCAGGTTGATATATATATAGGTTTTCAGTTAAGCCCATTGTATTCTTTATATGTACGCGTTAAGGGTTTTGACAACCATCCTAAAGCTGCTTTTTAATGACACGTAATTTAACTCATACTCACAGTTACCATGCTTCCGAAGTAATTTGTATAATAGAATCAGGCTATCTAACCAAGGTAATTAACACAGATAGTCTGTGCTGTTCATTTCATTATCGCTACCAAATCTCGTTTAATGATACTTTTAGTTCAATTCAACGTACTGAGATCTCAGGTGGTCAGCGTCAACAGATACACTTTGCAACGGATAAATAAGACATGAACCTCGGTTCCAAATCAGTTTTACAGCTTCCATAGAAAATGTAAAGGCCAGTCACTGTGCATTTACAGTATCCGGTCATTCAGTGTTCCCAACAAGTTCTGACGATCTTTGTACTCTCATCTGACTTCAATCTCCCGCTTGCAGTATTAACACTCTAAGCCATTCCACGAACGTATTAACACACCTTGTAATTGTGATTGGAAGACCAATCATATTGCGCAAACCTATGTAACAAGCGAAAAATATCGACTTATTTCGTATATATTCCTTTAGATGATTCACTAAGAGGTCTTCCGAAAGCACTAGAGATATTAACTGGGATTCTGTTTCTTTCTTCTTTTACAGATCTGTCGAGATCGATTTGCAACGTGATACTTATACGTGATACTTATATTTCTCTCTAAAGCAATTTATATTGATGCCGGTTGAGAATAAATTCTGACTAAAAATTGCTTTGCTTTGTCTCAGCTAACCGACCTAACCAACCCACAGATCGACAGTCAAACAGACTGACCCGTAGAACCCGCGTGACTTCCCATTACGTTGGGGTCACACAGTTCATTTGTCTCACCTATCTGATTGTGCTTTTGTGTGTCCGTGCCTATCGGTTGCCGTATTTTGGATAGGTCACGCATCATTTCGTGTCTCTAAGACAAAGATTTCTCGTCTCTATTTGGTCTGTCATGAAAATTGTGGGGATTAGAGCTCCGTCACGTGAACGAATTAATCAACAAGTCTGTCAAACTTGACTGATGTGGAATGACCGTGAAAGAAAAAGTTCATGCATATTTGGGACGGGACTTGGCGAGAAAGGTTGCGTCGAAACTTGTCTACGATTGACAAATTATCTATAGTTAATTCGGGGTTCGACTCACCTTTGGCAAATCAAAACTTCTAAGAATGGTTTGACAGGATATCCGACCCATGAAAATACGTCCAGTAGAAAAGTGGACGATAAATCATAGTAACCATTCGTTGTAAGATTTAACAAACCAACTTCATCAAAAACTGCAACCTTATGAACATTCGAGGAAACAGCATACTTTCCCTTACCTGGAGGCTTTATTTACCCCATCCAGGAAGATGATTACCGATAATGAACCACGTTTAGCATAAAGCAGAGTCCGGTTTGCTCTGTCCGTAGTAAAGTAACTTGACTGGGGGCAAATCCCAGCCCCTGTTTTATTTACCATTTCTTGTTTGTTTTTCTAAAGCTGGGGAAACATGTACAGTGTAAAGGGAGAAAATACATAAAATCCAGGCCGAAGGGTCTACAGTTCATGTGATGGTGAGCAACACTCGGCGACCCCAAAATGCACACCTCCCATCACAAGTGTACAACGGTACTGAATTATCATGACATTTCCTGGTGAATATTCACAGCTCACAGACGCTGAAGTTGACAATGTGATATATTATTGCTCGCTAACTGTCGGTCAATGTATGAGTATCGTTCACATTTGAAGTTACTCTATAAATTTCGAGCGCGTCCTGTGTTAGTTTTTTCATGTTATTTGCACCTGAATCGGACAGTGAATCTCACAGTTTAGTGCACTTGATTCCTGAGAACCTTTAACACGTTCTGTGATCTGCAGTTGACCAAATGAAGCTTAAAATCGATGAAGACATTAGGAATGCTACGGTACCACTAACGATGATTACAATTAGAGATATAAAAAAATACCGCAATAACAATGGCTTCTTAGTCCGTAGGTAATCAAAACATGATTTACCACACGAATGTAAGAAAGCAGTATGACAAGCGCAGCTAGTACGTAGGATCATCGTTAACGTAAAACAATCGTAATCAAGATCCACTCAATAACAGACGTAACATTTAATGCAAACGTCCTCATATCGCCAAACTAGCAGATAATCATTAACATAACGGATACATTTAATCAATTGCATAACTCACACTTGTTTAGGAAAGTCTTAGATGTAGTCAACTATAGCGCGCATAAAACTCTCGGCACACAATATGGTATACATGACAAAACATTCCTAATCAGATTAAATCGTTATTTCAGTGACATAAGTGCACTTTTCGTCCTAGACAGTCATGCCTAACGACTGAGCATGGTTATCAAGATACAGTTTAACATATGTATTGGAAGTATCAACGACTTAATATCACGAAATCAAAAATGTTTTCAACCACTGTGATCCGTTCCTATCATTCTTCTATTAATGACAAAATGAATAAACTGTCTTAAAGTGGTAATATTACACTATTATCTCATTAACTCTCTTTAGATGATTAGTCTATTACTCTTGTTTGGAGTGTTGTAACCACTTGACCTTGACACAACGATTCAGACACCCCGCCAGATACTGAATTCCTCGTGTTTCCACGCGTTCGCTACAGAAAACGGGTATGATTTTGCGACATACTGCATTTTCGTTCATCTTTAGGCTGTCATCCTTCCTTCCGCCTTCGTGTTCTTGCTTTTTTTAATAAAAAAATTTGTCTACGAAATAACAGGTGCCCTGTTTCAGTCTAACTGCACATGATCAGTGGTGGAAGTTATGGCTAAAATAGTTGACACGTGCCTGTGTGAATTGTACCCTAATTCATTTGTATTGTGGTCTCTCAGACCAGTCTCTTCAGATTTGGCTATCCATGTCACTTTTTTCGTGAACACTTCGACGGACTGTTTTTTCCAATGATCAATGCAGGATGATTGGACTGTTCATCTACTTTAGTCAGGTATGTAACAGTGAACGATGTCTGACATTCAATGACAACCGTAGCTGCCAGGTATTTACGCACAGGTCTTCAATGATCCCGACTGGAAAAAAATGGCTTGACAGTTATACGGACATGAAAACAGCCTTAGTTTATAGAGGAAATGTGGGAAGGGATGAGAGTTAATTTCAAACAACCCACTTAAACCTACATTTTCAACACAGAGGTGTTAACAACCGAGTCACAAGTATGAGTAAGCCGAAAATTTGACCTAAATTCCTTAAGCATTTTACTGGCCCATTTCGTAAACTGTCTTTATTCCACGGGAAATTATGTCAGACACTGGCAACATTCACGCCTCTGAGTTCGACTAGATAACATTCTCCTAATCGTTTCCAGCCATAGGCCACGAGTATAACAAGAACCTAAGCTCAGGAGGAATGATGCCCTTGTGACTAACTTCGTTTCTCATCGCATATTAACAAATCATCTGCTGCAAACAAAGTGCCCTCTGCACGTCAGAGGGTTAGTTTTCGTCTTTACTGCGCGGCCTAATCATTTATGTTTGTACGCTCTTGAATATTAAGAAAGATAAACTCCTTTGCCACTAGCCAACAAATATCAGCTTCCTGATCTGCTCAGTGTTTATCTGTTGGTATCGCCTTGTGCTTATGAGAGATTCTTTGAAAACGGTTTTCGTCCTCCCCTTTAGGCACTCGAGCAATAATACACCCGTGGTCGCTATATGCCATCCTGGCTTCGGATAGATGGCTCTTTGTCACCATAATTCATTTAGATTAACACAGGTTGCCTTAGCATGGGAGATAAGATTTAAGCGCATATAGCTTCACTCTTCCATGAAAGAAGAGACTGACCACTAAACCACCATAGATACTGCTCTACGCATCTAACAAGTGCTGTTCTCTCTGGGATGCCGTTAACGTAAAAAGTCCCCATCTATTTCACCCCTTCCCTCCAGACCTTTTGAGCTAGATTATTCCCGAGCCCCTGGTGATCAACTGCAGTTTTGAAAGATAATGGTATAACCCTCTTTCCTGAACACAGAAATACATAGAATCACGAAACACTACTGTCAGATAACCCAATTTTTCTCAAAAAACGCACCTTTCCTACAGAAAAAGATTTTAGCCAATCAGAATGAACAAAAATTCTGCAGACGGTCTAATGACAGCCTTCACTAGTTTTTTGCCTACTCGACTTGTCATCTACTGTGCTCATTGGTGGTTCGGTAACCTCGGTTGTTAGTTCTGATACCTGCTCTTCAACCGTCTGATTTGGGGGTAAATTTAAGTCATCATTCACTGCATACGCACCCGTCCATTTTCTTCCTGGTTTGCACATTTTCGGACAGAACAAAACGATTTTTTGCACTCGTCTTCTGATTTGACTCAAGAGTAATTAGTCGGACAAGTTGCGTTACTCGTCTGGACCACGGCTTACCGTTTTGTTTACCTCGGAGCGGAAAGTTTAAATTCCAGTGAACGGTGTCTTTTCTGCTATAGATCTATCGTATTTTCTGGATGTTTGCGACAGCGTTCGATTTGTATTTCTGTTATACCGGCCTCATTAAACTGCCAGCGACAAAACATGCTGCTAACGTTCACGATGATTAGTGCTCATTTGAGTGTCAGTACACAATATGGCATTTTTCACCATGAACCACATAAGCAGTATGAAGTACTTGGGTGATAACAAAACCGCCAACCGATATTTCATTGGTATGACTTCCAACAGAGATGAAGAAAGAACAGGAAGATGTTGATGATGTTGACGTAAATGGACACGACTGAAATAGTGATTGAGAGACAAACGAACAGATTTTGAATAATTGCCAGATACTATTGGACGCATCACGATGACTGGGTTATAAAATTTTTTGACGAATAGTATGCAGAGTGAGCATTTCATTTTGCAAAAAATGAAAGGCATGTATTTCATTACTTATCCTTCGGGTAATTCCTGATAAACAACTGTGTAATAACCTGGTTTGCCGTTCGAAATGAAATAAACCCGAAGAAATTATATATATATATATATATATATATATATATATTGTGGTGAAAATCTACTCGATTCACCGCTTATCCAAACCCCGACACAATAGAAGTTCTAACAAGGAACCAATCCAAACGTCGCGTTGAAGATACTACACCAGGATTGGACAAACAGCCTCAATGTTACGCATTCTGTGATTCGCTTATTTCTTTGTTCCCTATTACACCAATTAACGTTCAGTGTGTGACTTTGTATGTGCTACTACGATCAACCAATGGGTGACTATGATTTCTTTAATACTGTTGTACATGCATAAATTCGGCTTCTTGTCTCATGAATATGAACTGCTTACCGCAACTAGTACGAGGTCTTCTCCTTATTACTTGCGTGGGAGGTTTCAATCCGAGTACGATTTCTAGGGCTATTCGAAGTCCCTAATTCCGAGTATTACAATATATATATATATAATGGGTACTTACACTCAACCGTGGCCACAGCGAGCCTAGTGAGTTCCCGATGTTGCAGTCTGTTGTAACCGCACGAAAATCGAACAGAAAACTAAGATGACAGTCCATCGAGAAGAATCCAACAGGATCAATCACAATAAGGGATTACTGAGATGAATAAAATGCCTCCGTCATTCATTTAGTCACAATCACGGTGTGTCACTTCCACAGATATTGTTCATGAGACAGTCCCTTCAGTACTGGTTTGTTCCAACCAACAACCGTATCGGTTATTGCACTCATCAGTGACTCTCCTTGTCTATTCCCCAGTTTACACTCAATACTTGCAGTATCAGAACTGAACGAAATTCACCAACTTATTGTGATTGGTGGAAGCTACAGAATTTCGATAGTCTCTTGTCTTGATGTATCCTTTAAGTGCACTCTGGTAGCTTTAACCCAATTTCTCATTCTGCGTGGTATGTGCTTAGGCAAAACTAGTGAACGATAACCCCATCTTTGGCTATCGAGTGAGTCAGTCACTAGGTAAGCTATCTATGTGATCCGAAGTAGTTGATAGATGGCAGGAAATACCTGTTTTTCTGGAAATCAGGCTAAGTTTTTCTGTCAACCACCATAACAGTTGATCAGGTGACGACGATAAATTACACATAGGCCAAACGTTCACAGTACGCTGTAAACTACAGTATACACGGTATATTTTTTCTTTACAAACTGTTTCCTCTACTGTTTAAGTTATACAGACCCGTTTTAAAATGTAACAAATATTGGATGTTCATGCAGCATATTATTACAACCATATGTCGAGAAATATTCAGTCAGGCATCCACTTGGTGTGGATAGACTGTTGACAGCACACAGTGCTAACCGTCCACCGGTTGATGCGCCAATGACGTGGTGTTTTAGCTAATCTGGCGAGTTGCACCTACTGGTGAGAATTTTTTCTAATATACTTGTGATTGGATGCGTCTGTTTTTACTCACTTTTGTAACATGCGCGTCAAGATGGTCGATCCACGGATGTTGTATGTATGTGTCGTTGATACGGTGAAAAACCATAGATTTTTCGTTTGAAGACAGTCCATTTTCAGCGGGTTACTCGATACACAGCTTTCCTTTTGTCTATTTTCCAGTTTTGTACAAAATACCTTTTTAATGACTTTACTAGTGTAAGAGGGACTCTCATAACGAGGTAGTGACACTATAGACGTCTGTCTGAACAACTTTCAACGCACTCTGAAATGTTGATTTAAACAATAACGATGATGGAATAGGGGCGTTCTCACTCACCTATAGTCGTACAAATAAAACGTAAGCAAATGTTCGAGGTCACCCTAAATGTCTGTGGAAGGAATTGCAATTCCTTTCGTTTGGTTAGAGTGGGAAGAACGGAAGAAGTACCAGAGAAATTCAAAGAAGAGGAGTCAGGGTAGATCTACATTTCAGACATCTACATTTGTCGATGAGAGTGTCATTTTGCATCTAATCAAACGTTTTCTTCTACGACCCAATTCACTACTTTGCGTGTCTCTGTTGCACAGCAAAATATCAAATTGATACTGCATCAACTAGTACTGTTTGGTTGATGTAATACAGTAATAATATTTGTGTTAGCTGTAGTAGTTAATGATCCCGTCAAAAAATTTGCAATCAGTTTTCTCCTCGTTAATCTTTTCATCTGTCTAGACGACTTAATGGCTGAGGTTCCCAGCCGTGTTGTAACCCCAATCGAATGTCACCAATCAGATTTAATAAAGTCCCGGAATACTGTTATATTTGATGGATAACTTACTTAAAAGTGGCGCAATTCAGACAAGCGAGTAGGAGAGTACTTTAAATACGGGCAGACAGGCAGCAAAAGGCGAACGAAAAACATATTCTGTCCTGGAATGGTTGCTGGAAAAGTTGTTCACAATTATGACTTCGATTCTGTCCTATTCAAGAGAACGTAGCTTACAGTAGTCAGAATACTAGATTATTCTACTATATGGTGTGATACTACGTTGTCTGCACGGATGTGCTGATTTCTATATCAATCTTCTCAAAAATAATTGACACAGAGGTGATAAAGAAAACAAACTTCCATTTAGAGGAAGCACCGGTATATTTTAGACGACTGTGGGATATATTATTACAGAATCCGTTGCTATCTTCCATCAAGGATACCGTGGTTCTTACACATCGTATCTCCTCAATAATTATCGTTTCGTAATCGAACTCAGTCTTCTCTCTTCACTGACACGAAAAAGAAACCTATCATTGAACACGTAGAACTACTATGGCTAAACATTGCAACCAAGGCAGGCTATATGAATTCTAGTGTATTCATGCCGTTGCCTTTCAAACTGTTTAATATCCATATCTTTGTAATATACCAGATTTTAAAAAAATGTTTTCTCCACAAATACCTTCCTGTTTGTTATATATCAGTCTTTTGTAACGATTAAAACTGTGTTGACAAAAAAGTCCTATTGTAGACTAGGTGAAGGTACAAAACAGTGGGTTTCAGCTATTCCCGTATTTCCGTATTAGCTCTGCTTTCAACACGTCAGGAAACAGCTGTGTACACTGAAGCTGATTAAGACGAACTATCAGACCACTGTTTTTTTCGAGCTGTGACCCTTGTCATCATAGACAACTGTTCTTACTTAAATGTGTAGAATAGATGTATTCAAGTAGCGGAGCCATAATCCGAGACCGCTGAAAATAACCTACTGCTCCCTGTGTGGACACGGTGTTTCAAAGTCCCGAAGATCGATGTTCATAGTAAACATGCTACAAAATCGCCCGTTATCGCCTCCATCAGTTGTCATATCATACCCCATGCCAAATGAATGAGAGTGGAGCTGTTCACTGTCTTCTGTTCTGAAGTCAGTTGTCGCCTCGTCGGTCCGATCGAACATATACCACAATTCACACTGTAAGTCTACGTGCACACAATAAGTTCTGTCTGGTCTCCAGACCGACCGCCAGGGCTACTGCAATCTGGGCGAGCATACACAGAACTCAGGATCGGGTGGAGTAGACTGTGTTTCGCCAGATCTGGGTGTGTGTGATGACCAACCCATGAAAGTCACGTTCAGCAGGACGGGCAACCGCGCAGCCTGGACGGCACTGCCAGTGCTGAGCTCACCCTACTAGTCTCTCTCCTGTCGGTAAAATAGTAGGTGTACCCCCACGCTCTGACGACTGCCTTTAATGGATCTGCATGGCAGGACACGTCGTATGGTCTATACACGTCCCTTATCTAAGTCGCAGACCGTGCTCCATACACAAGCACACACACATCACACCAACCATTACACAGACGGACAAAGTCTAGTGCGTCTGTTTACACCATATGGACTCACAGTGCTTTGAAGGGTCCGAGCTCTTTGTTGCCCTCTCGCTCTCTGTCAAGCGGTCGGAGGCTCACTCCCACCTCTACACTTCACAAACCACAGACTGACAACCTTGAGTCTGAGTAGGCAAAACCTACCTATCCGCTACTAACTCACGTTCTGGCACGATCGGGTCATACACGCATGCGCAGAAGATGAGATGGACACCGGAACTGATGGAACGATGACTCAGACCAGCTAGTTATGTCTTGCCTTGAGAACAGCCCTAATGGCGGATCGTCCCAAGGCAATCAGACCGACCTGACAACCGTTCGAAATTGGCAGCACAGTAACCATTTGGCCAGATGGCACAGGAGGTCTGATACATTCTGCCTACAGTTCAGGCAGGAGAACTTATTCACTTAACAGATGTGGGAGGTAAAAGTGATTAATCAGTTTAGCCAAATACGAGTGACATCAACTGATCGTGTTACATTGTGTTGACAATATCGATCGCATGCAATGGTGGAGACAGTAAGAGTCGGGATCTTTAACTGGTCTAGATTTCGCCTGCGAGTAAAACCTCAGATCATTTTCTTCTTTATTTGGACTCATCACCGGACTGTGGGATTCGAACCAGAAACCTATGTTTAAGAACCAAAGATCTTAGCAGTAAGGCAATTGGCACAATGTGCATCGGTTGAGACTCGTTGACTAAGTTCATTAATACAACATTGATTGTATTTCCACAAACTATCACGACCGTCTAGGAATGAACTATAAAATATGCATCTGAGAGCAAATGTTGGGAATAGGATCTTATTCAATTGATGGAGTTACTGGCAAGGATGGGTGGAGAGAGTTAATTTCAAGACCGGCTGTCACTAATTTTGATCATTAGGGTCGGTATTATTGTTTGCTTTGTTTGTTCTCAAAACCAGCACCACATCACCGACTACGTCCTCGTCCACACTTGTTACGTTAAGATTATCGGATTGCGAGATTCAAGTCACGATCTTGACGAAAGCCCCGATATACGTTATTCAGTAGTTTTGAGGGATAATCGTGGCAGTGACCGTAAATGCGTACATGTGTGACAGATAACATTCCATCCGTACTGATATCCAGCAGAGGAGTTCGCGTAAGGACAGAAACATTCGTACACTGTAAGTCTGTGCGTGGTCAAAGAACCAGAGTTAGATCAGTAAGCCAGAACATTTGGTGATATCTCTTCACACCCTGTTCGTTTAGATGGAAAAAACTTGCATCAAATTATCAATTTAACCTAACAACGAGAGCTTAGGAATCAGTGTTTGATTATGATATACACTCCAAACCTGTATAACGGCCGAAGAAGTGCGGCTATTTTGAGATCAGAACCAAACTTTTTCTGCCAAAACCAGAGCTCTGACAATTTTGTTTCTTCCTGACCTGTTTTTGGCATTATATTCCAGTGCAAGGTAAACCAGTCCTGTTAGTAGGACACACATTTTACTCCCAGGACAACGGAAATAGACTAATCTATTGACTCCGTTGGTATATCAGCATGCTAGTCAAACGAGCAGCCATGTCAACCATAGGCTAAAGCCTCTGTTTTTTCCTCACGAAAATAAAGGCGAAATTTCACATTAAAGTGCACTGTTCAGTGTTTAGAATCGTTCGCTGAATATGACAGTCCAGTTACACTCAGTTTGCCACGTGGACGATCGGCTGAACGAATACAACAAACTTGACAACAGGAGCACCCATTCTTTAGGTTCGTAAGCGAACTAGGTCATGCTATGTGGAGTTAAATTATTACAGCTGCTATATTGATTTAGATGACAGTCGGTGAAAGCTAGCAGCCAGAAGAGCAGCCTTAATTCCATATTTGGATTTTAGCCTCTGATCTGTTCCTTCTGGTTCGAAGAAATTTTATGTCCACCAGAGTCTTTGCCTACTCGGTGATGGTCACAGTCGTGAACAGCGTGGTGGTTTGACAGATGACATCATGAAATTAATGATGTAAACTTAACAACAAAAATGAATGACCATACAATGTTTTCTTCGTGCATTTTCGTTACAATACGTTCTCAAGACCCAGGTTTTCTTCTCATGCTAATGTATCAAGGACCAGCGATCGCACTATATTACTGACACCATTACTGTTCAGTAGTGGGGCAGAAGCATGGATTTTGACATTGAAATAGCCACGGGAAAACTACAAAAACAAACATTGGAGTGCAACATGGCATGAAGTAGTTCTCAATACACACAAGAACTGAGTACTGACGTCCGTGGCAACCGTGACGTTCTGAGACCAGTATCGTAAGCAGATGAGTGAATTTGTTTGTTGTCATGTTGAAGCGCATAACCCATGTTAATTTTTCGAATAAATAACCCTTGAGCCATGCGAGTTCTTGGCGCTCATTTGGTCAGTGTCGCGAAATTGATCGAAACAAAATCATAGGACTGTGTGGGTGCAAATTGCCCTCATCGTTCGAGCACATGTGCGCGCGGCGCATATGTTAACATCACGTCGATGAGGCCACCAGGTGACATGACCATTAGCGGTCAAGCAGCCTACACACACCAGAGTGTATACACTAACTGGATGAATCGTTAGTTTAGTAGACCACCGGACAACGTGGTCTCAGGTGGAAACTGACAGTGAAATTAAGTTGTTACTAGCCCAGTCTAGTGCTAAAGAAAAGCATTATATCGACTTTCGTGTCAGTGTACCTCCGTCCGTAGGATATCATCAAGCGACTTCAACGGTACCGTTGAGCTGACAGTTCTTTTTTTGATAGGCCCATCTTTACAGTAAAAACTCCAGCTACGTATAAGCGAAGAGAACGCAGAATCCACCCACTGGCGTCGAAAGTAGCAAAGTTATCCAAAGTTCAAATCAGCCATGATGCTGATCGTCTGCAGAAGGTCCGTATATGTGCGAATTTACAAAACTGTTCATGTTTAAATAATCGAAAGATGTGTAAGTCAATTACCACTAATCAGAGGCATACCCAGTGTCGTTGTGAGTAGGTAGGGTCTCTGGTCTTGGAGACACAACTGGGGGAATGTGAAGTTTAGTGGTAAAAGTGATTCATTTTGAATGGTTCTAAGGAATCAAGTTGTGGTTGTCATGACCTTCAAATGATGATGTTTCGTTTATCAAGAAGACTAGTAATAAACGATCACCGATGATTTAGGGTACACTGAATGGTGGTGAAGTAAACAATAATAATAATAATAATAATAATAATAATAATAATAATAATAATAATAATAATAAGCAAAATACCAGTTATCGTGTCGGTATTTTGAACAGATTTTCACTGCTGTTTACTAAGCTACGTATATAAAGAAGTGTGATCCTCCGTCAAAACGTAATCCTGTGACATCAGGCGCACGACGCAAGCACGTGTTATCAGCCTAACCGATCACGTGAGTGAGACTGGCTATCTTATGTGTCTAAACGCTATACGTTCACTAATGGATAGTCATTTGTTTGGTTGAATTCACGTTGAACAT
>LUCH01001938.1:97342-119066 GCA_013368495.1 Paragonimus heterotremus | reverse complement strand
CTTGGGCCTCTGCCTCGAACCCATGTATCAATCGCTGAAAATCGCTAGGTCGCTGAATTGACCATTCAGAAACGAGCGCAAGTTCTCGGGTGTTCCAGAATTCTGGTGGGCGTTGAGATTCCCGGAAAATGAATAAATCCATTTTCCTTGCATATAAACCTAATTTTTAGGAAAATGTGTCATTTCCTAACACTCGTTTTCGGTCATCGGTGTCCCTGAGGCGTTAGTGGTATGTTGTAGGAACCCTGTGGCATCATTGACGACGTTTGGTGACGTGCTATAGGAGAAGACAGGCTTTGTCTGCCGCTCAACCATATACTGTCGGCTCACGGGCTTTTTCGTCTCGGAAATGCTTGAATGTCCAATCGCTGCCGCGTCTTGTTTGCAAGTGGCGTATTTGACTGGAAGCGATAGCTCGGTGACTGACCTGTGATTGGGGTCATAAAAGCATTACTGTTAATGCTTGTTCCAGTAGGTTTTATGATCCGCGTCGTGAACAAGAACTAGAAATGGCTAGCGCACGGCTATACGATATAGTGATCGCGAACATGTCGTGCGGAACGTAACAATACTTAAAACCTCAGAGGAACTTGGAAGACATTTTGGTCACACGAAGGAGTAGGATAACCTCAATAAAATATTTTTCGGGTCATTTCTCCGACGTCTAGCTCGGGGTCAAAGAAGGGAACAGTGATTCGGGATCCAGTGACAGCAACCGTGCGGGTGTTACAAAGGCGAAGTTCGCGAGCTCCAGTCAGCTTTCTGCATAGAGTAGGAACATTAGAATGAATCCGCTTGATGTTTCGTCATAAAAACCTGTCTTCTCGTTTCGCAGAAAGTAAGGTTTTTCATTCACAGAGTTGTCAAAGAAACTGAAACCTCCTCCGTTGACACCTGCCGCGACAGCTACGTCGAGGGCATTACAGAGCGATTATATCGGGTTCGATTATTTATTTTCAGTAGCTCCCGCCACCCCTTGGACGGCCGCCTTGAGTTGAAAACCATTTATGGTTTAGGCATCCTAAAATATTGGATATCATTATTCACAGTGACAGAAACTACGCAAAGTATTGGGCGAGCCATCCCTGTTGAAGGATTAGGATGATGAGAACGTTTGAAGATCAGTCGGTTCGTATATAGTCACTAGAAATCCGCTAGCCCACGCTTCTGGTACTTACTTGATGGCATATTTGAGCACTTTTAGTCTCATCTTTGCTACTGAGCTCATTGGAAACAAGAGTGCATTTCTTCTTCAGAAGCCTCTACAAACAGCACACATTAAGGCTTGTGATTGAAACCTGCAAAACCCTTCTCAGGATGGCGTATCAAAGGGGGATAGTTGAATCGACTTCAGTACATCACCCTGTTAGTCCCAGGGGCAGAATTACAGAGCATTTTTTCTTCGTAATCCATACCACAGAATCTTCAGGGCTAAATTTCAAAGGCGAACGCAAACCGTTTTGGAGCAAGGATAGTTAATTTACAGTGTTTGAATTTATTCCTGTCGATTATTCGCGTTCGTATTCCAGCAAGATTCGGTTGTAACACCGCTTCTCCCAAGGAGTAGTCTGTGGAAAGTCCGGATTTCAATTATGATAACGGTCTTCCTGTAGTCACCAAAACATTGCATTGGTGGTAAACATCTGAGCTCCGTTGCCTTCTCCACCTCACCTCCTACAACTGTTACTGACCTTTTTAGAATCGTTTGATTTCCGCCACCAATCATCAGAGCAACCTCTCGCGAAATAGACAGGCTACTTTGGGGTAAGCATCTTTATTTAAAACGTTAACTTTCGATCACACTTCTGGGTGGCATGAACATGCAAATTAGGAGGAGAGGCTTGTTTAGACTGGAAGGATAGCAGGTTACGATATTAATTATAATAATAGTAGTGATAGTAATAATAGGTAAAAAGCGATTGCCATTAGTAAAAACAACGCTAGATTTATAGAATAATTGTTATCCTAATGGAATAAGTACTGCCAACAATGGGTTCAGGCCGATTGGGGAAAATTCGTAAGAAAATGAACCAACTTAAAGGTCTCTCATTGTCGCAGGGTAGTCTGGATACAGTGTTTCTCAACATTCATCTTCCCTTTTTGTATCGTTTCAAAGTTGTCGATGGCACTGCCTCCTTAGGCAGCAGCCCATCTTACGGTTGACCTTCCCTTACAAGTTGCTGTCGCTAGTAAATTTCTCCACTTCCCATTCAGTCGACCACCTGTTTCATAATTACACCAGACTAACCGTTCACCATCCTGAGATTGTCTCATCGAAACCCACTCAACCTCCCGTCCTTCACCTTACGATGTGTTCATTATCCTGATTGTCATTGTACACCTTGAACTTCGCGGCTCTGTGGCTTAGACATTGTGGAAATCTACCGACTTATGTTAACTGCTTACTAATATCTAGATGACACTCCGACCGCCTTGTTGTGGAACAACTAAACTAACAAACTGGTTGGGAAAATCCCCTGTGTCCTCCGCTTTAAGTCAGGTACGCACACTTACCATCTATCACGCAGTTAAACAGAGAGAGAGAGTAGAATGCTACTTGAACCACTTTAAACAGAAAACACCGTAAGCAGCTATAAGTGATCATGAATGCGCACTCTGCATTCAGGGCAGATACACGATTAACTCAACAGGTTGGCATATTTCGTTGGGATATTTCTATAATGGAGCAGCTCGAGAGAGTTTATCGATCAACCGGGTCACATCCTGCTGCGACAGATGAACAAGAGAGCTTTCATTTGAGTAAAACATCAACAGCAGAGATAGCGGTATGAAGGACTGCCAATTTACGGGCACCCCAGGGAAGACTGCTGAAATATTAACGACCAAGTCTTCATTAGGAACGTGTGAGCATTCTTTTGAGACATGTTCAAGCAGAAAGGCATCGGAGATTTAAATGATATGAAGATATTAGGATGGCTTTCGATGGTCGTAGTATTTTCAGGTTAGCAGTTGTAATCACTGCCAGTGTTAGAGCCATCGCGATTTCTTTCAACTTCTAAGTAACATGATAAACTGGCAGGCTGTGAGAACAGAAGGAGGGCTAAAGAAGTACCACAGATGAATAGCAGAGTATTCCTAAGAAAAGGGATTGCGGATGATAAAAAGGAAGAATTGAGAAACACATAATGAGGTGTCCAGAGAAGAAGAGGAAGGACTGTTAATGACGCCGAATGAGACCTAAGCCAT
Source organism: Paragonimus heterotremus (assembly GCA_013368495.1). Taxonomy (NCBI): domain Eukaryota; kingdom Metazoa; phylum Platyhelminthes; class Trematoda; order Plagiorchiida; family Troglotrematidae; genus Paragonimus; species Paragonimus heterotremus. Next base: position 115,859 of record LUCH01001938.1, on the reverse strand, counting down.
GTAAAAACTTCAGATCTAGAGATAATGTCAACCGATACCTATCAAGCCTACACTCGAAATCGGTTACTTTAGTTGAGGAGGTCACCTTTTAAGGCAATGTATTTCATTCATTTACGACTCCATACGAGCACAACAGCCGAAGCAGTTTCGACACAGTGGGAATCACACTAATCCCTCGGTGGTTTGCACATGAATTTTATCATCCATTTTCGAAAGTCTGGATGATGCTATCTAAACCTTAACCATTCGGAACGGTCTGCGTAATTCAGAACTTCTGAAACAAAACGTTTTTTTATCGGGGTTGGGCTCTTACCTGCACAAAGAGCTGGAAGGGGTTCGATTGAGCTGAATGTCGTGTGACGTTTGCTGGACCTGATCTCAAATAGCATGGTTTCGGGGACACACAGGCGTCAATAGACCAACAAACACAGAGGTGGCCTATGACGTCATTGGCCAATAAAACTGCTGTTAAGACCGTTTGGTCCCGTGTCATAAGCGTCGTCGCAAGTCTTGGATAAGCTTTCCGTTGTCTGGCTCATATCCGACTTCCTGTTACTTACTGATCAGAAGATACGTAAGAACTTTCGTGGGCTCCCGGTAGCCGTTGTCTATTCCGCTTCGACAGTATCTTATGTCCATCAGACCTCGCGATTCTCTCTGAAATGCTCCTGAAGTTCTAATTGTGTTGTAAACCAGTTTGTATCTTCTGCCGGATCGAATATTCCGGTGATCGTTATGAAGCTTAAGGGATCGCGCAGAAACCCAACAGTTAGCAGCTGATTGGACGGCGGTACCACGCTGAGTTGTGTTACAGTTTTGCATTGCATACGGGTTGTGTGTTTGGCTCGCCTCGATGTTATCTGATGGCCGAAATCCTCATCCAGAGGCTTTGGTAGGGGTAAAACTGTTGTCTCCCCCTAGTCTATTTACTTCGGTTCGTGTTTTGATGGTAGAATGGCCTCCGAATGAAACACAAACGAAAAAAAACGCATACTTGTGCATAACTGAAATCCAGACGGGTACTCCAGACTGACTTACAGTCTTGAAAACGGCCTGAACATTGTTAGGTGACTGGTGTATAGTCGACCCCTGTACACGATTGATTTGATAATAAAGGTTGCCATCGAGAGCGATGAAACGTAGTACTTACCATAAGTAAACAGGTTACGGCCACCGTTATCCACTTCGCGATTAGTGCATGAGTCCTGGTCACTTTATGCTCGTCAGCATCTAAATTACCTTCTCACGTATTCCAGTCCCTAGCCCTTTGCGCAGGGTTTGTTTACCCTACTTTGTGCAGAAGGGTAGTAAACTAGTAACAAAATTCATCTTCCGTTGTGTCTGCCGAAATAATAAACCAACAGTATCTAAATGCTCTAACTGTATCTTCAAACCTAACAGCGCATAAATGGATACTAATGGGGATCTTTTCAAAGAGTGCTTTGTCTTCATATACCTGTAAGGCTGCCATAGGTTCGACCAGTGAATTCAACCGTAAGGTCTCCAGACAAACACAAATTGTACTCGCACTGCGAATCGGCCACTGGAGATTGGAGTTGTGGTACCACGCTAGAATTTTGATGCTGTCTCAGCAAGGCAGCAGCGGTCGCTGGCGAGGATCCTCAGCGTTCGTGCAAGGCCTGTCTATAAGTGTTTGAACATTAAAGATAGCAAGTTTAAATTTTGTCCGGGAGACAAATAGGGATTTGTGTCGCTCTGACAGGAATGGTACCTTTGTTTTCAGTGCACTATCCTGAAAGTTATTAGTCCATTGGCAAACAGCAGATACGACAGGTCTCTCGTGTATGCCTGAAAGCAAAATTTTGGAATCACAAAGTGACGAGTAACTTAACAATCAGGGAAATAAGTTAGTTTCGGTATGTTGGATTATGACAACAGTGAAACGGGTTGTAGACACTTCGGTTAAAAAGTTGGCGTAATAGCGTTAGTGGTCAATTGTTTGGATCTTTTTCTAGAGCATCCAAGTTTGGGGGTAAGGTATCTTATGCCCCTCATGAGATACAGACTTCATGTTCATTTGGGTAAAGGTTCCTACTTTCACTTGGCACCATAGGTCACAGTTTTATGTAAATATGACCGCATTTTCGCTTGTCTCGTCAGGTCGAAGGTTTGGGTAAATACATACACTTGGTGGACTGCTGTCTGTCTTCTCTGTTGTCTTGTATTGCCGTATCGTAATACGTGGATCGTGCACAATCGGTCCGGGGTTTAGAATATTTGGTCGGGACGTTCGTTTGAAATGTTGATACTCTCCAACGCGATAAAATCACATCCAAACTTTGTCTCCTCTATTTCCACAGAGATTTTCCATCGCGTTTTCAACTTTCAGACACACGGTCTGTTATGGAACTGGAGGATAGAGAACGTTTCCATACTCAGTATTCTCTGTTTTTGGAACAGCTGTCAGCTCGAGGACGTCACACGCCACTTGAGTGCGAATATAACCGGTTTGTGATTGGTGTTTTGATCTTCTTACTCACTGACCCAGCATGTTTTTTCAGTTTACAAGAAAGGGAATTTCCGCGTTGTTTGAAGGTACGTTAACGTTCATTTGCTCTTAAGCATCTTTCGTATTAAACCAAATTTTTGCTTGTAAGCTATATTGTTATCCGACTAATCGTGGCATGCATTCATTTGTGAAAGAGTGAATTGCCAATGGTTAGCAAAAACCTGCTTAGTAAAATGTGAAGGTAAAACGTTAACAATATATGTAGGTCTGATAAACGCGTAAAGGAAAAAATATTTAAGTAAGTATTATGTAATGCTAGTGAGGAAGACCAGATGGTCGATAGTTGCCATATGTGAGCAGTACAACCTTCTTTGTTTGACTAGTATTATCAAGAACTTGGTTCTCACCTTTTTGCACAATGACACATTCAACCGTCACACGGAGACCGAAGCTTGAGGTGGTGTGGCGATTTGCACACAAGTACAAACTTAAACTTGTACTTGTGGTTATCACTTCCTACTATGTTCTGCTACCTTGACGTAGTAGCTAGGCTTGTACACTACATCGATCTGGAGGGCTGTGCTGACTAGGACTTCGGTCTTCCCAGGTGCAACCTTGTCTGCAGGTGGAAAGGTAGCAGTCAGACGAAAAGCAGATGCACTCATAACTGGCAATGCACGATCCTGTGGTCACACAACAGAACTACTTATTTGTTTGTGGCACTGCTGTATTCCACATACGGAAACGGGGGGTCAGAGATACCCACAAACAGATTACTTCAAACGCCCGACGGAAAACATCCGGCATAATCCAAAAGTCCGAGTTAACTTCGAATGCATCCACTGCACGCAGCAGTGCTCAGAATCAGATATTAATATTTTATTCACTGCACCCTCGGTCTAGGCGAGCTCCTCACTGTCAAGTGAGTCAGTCATTGGGTATGGATAAGGTCTCCTAAGAAAACCCTGTATTCTGTTGTCTCACAGGTTAGACTTTTGAGTCAGAGACTCTCAGGTCTCTCAGATCGACCCCTTTCTGCGGCAAAAAAGACCCGAAGTATTAGAAGTTGTACTCACAACAGTGACGTTATTCACCCACTCTGACTTTCTCTTATTTTACCCCACAAGTTTTCTACTTCCTTGTGCCCTCGAGTGATACTAATTCTCTAAAACCAAGACAACTGGTAAACACTGACGCCTCCAATGTCCGCATTCTCCAACAAGTCAGTCAGTAAGCTGTTCTGACAAGTACTCTTTCAACTGTGGAGGTTGACGCATGCTACATCAACGAAACAAGTCTACGGTCCTAGTACCCTTATCCACTTAAGCTCAATTCTAGGTAACTGCTGATCCAAGCGCTTCTCTCTCAAAGTTTCTAATAACACCGAAACTGGATCCCGTGGTCAGGCTGAAGTGAGAATCGCACTGTTCCAGAGTAGAGCGATGTTTGTTCGATTGGATCTCAATGAATGGTCGCTTATGCACTGCCAGATTAGCACACCGGTTAAAATCTGTCAATGCAAATCAGAAGAGCGTTGTGTACTCACCATATTTACGTGCGTTTCAACGGGTTATTGTTCGGGTGCCATCCAAGATGCGATGTACGACACTCTGACTTTATGAAGCAGACTAAACATTATGACGTTAACATACTAGCGGGCGATTTTGACGTTCATTTCAATCATCTTTCTCCATAGGGGAAGTGAATTGGAGGTATGTTTGGTGTCTGGACACAACGCACTGACACTGGCGAAAGACTGCTGTAACTGTGTGCATCTCACGGTCTCCATATTTCGAACACCGCATTTCAGTCACGAACACAATCTGATTACATAACAGTCAGTTACAAATGGTGCATTACTGTCAGAGACTGTCGTATCTTTTGGAGCAACCACCTGGACTCGGACCTTGCCGGTGTGCGTGCCCGTTTTGTTTTTTCGTTTGTCCAGAAGATACTCGTAAATGTAAGATGACTAACTGACATTCGCGCGAGGGGAGTGTAACGATTGCTTACCAGAAGGAATTGGTGGACAAGTTGCTCAGTTCGAGTCAGGTTTGAAAACCCAACGAACACTGGGAACAAATCGCAGCAGCTTTGAGGATTTGTCGTGAGAAATTGTGTTTCGGAGTAGTTGCACTTTTGCGACAGAACCGACTTTCTGTCACGTCGATAACCCTTATGAAAAAGTGTCGCTCAATTCTACATGGTTCTGCATATGACGACGACCGTGAGCGCCACTTGGTTGAACAGTCGAAAGAGATGGAACGAGCCTTTTTATGTGGGAACAGCAGAAAGCCTGTTTCCTTGATCCGTGTTTGTATTGGCCGTCAAGTCGGTTTAAGTGAGACCTTATGTGAAAAAGATGGTTCACTTATCATCAGTCAGTCGTGCCGATTTGACAGATGGGCTGAACATTTTGAGGAACAGCCCAACTGGCCTCAAACAGACCATGTAGATGACGAGACCCGAATGGTCGGTTATTGTCTTCCAGACGACCCTCCGTCGGAAACGGAAGTGGCCCTTGAGCTTAACTTATTGAAGCGTTACTATATTCCTTGACCAGTTCTTCCTCTTTCTACGGATGGTGAGGAGAGGTTAATATCGAGATTGACGAAACTCCTTCAGACTGCTTAGGGACCTGGAAAGACAACTCGTGGTGTTTATCAACAGTAGTTCTCGTTTTAAACGAGGGATCCAGAAGTCTAGGTGACAATCATAGTGACATCACTCTGGAGTCTGTTGCTTCCAGATCACAATCTACCTTTATATGACGTCGACTCACTAAGCCTAGAAAAGGTCAGTTACATATAGAACGGGCGATATTCCGATTCGGTCGAGAAAACGTTGATCATATTTTTATCTCGTGACGGATCCTAGAGCATCAGCATTCGTATAGACAGCCAACGGTCGTGGTCTTTTTATACATGAGGGCTGCTTTCAATTCGGTTGTTCGTGACGTTCTCTGGAATTGCCTTCTTCACAAGGAAGTTTCAGGAAACTGCGTGAATCTGCAAATATATATATGTAGATTCATTCCGCAAACTGAATGAGGGTTTATGGACAATTGTCTCGGGCGTTCGTTACTTTTAGTGGTGTTCGTCAGGGATGTCCGATCTTCCTCTTCCGGTTCAATTTTGTCATGGACGACATTCTGGAGGGTGCACTTCGCGAATCCACTGGATTTGGTGTTGAGCTACTTCCTGGTACTAGATTGACAAACATGGAGTATGCAAATGACATTGTCTTACTAAGCCCCTCTGCCGAAGAAATCTAGACCATGTTGAACAAGGTGAATGACCGAGCTTGTTTGTATGGAATGCGCTTCGCATCTTCAGAGTTGAAAGCTCCGCATCAAAACTGGGACATCTCCACTCCTACCTTCTTTACTGAAGGCAATCCGCTTGAGATTGTCGACGGTTTCACATACTTGAGTAACACTATCCCAACAGCCTGTAATATTGCTGATGAGATATCAGCGAGGATAGCAAAGGCACGAGTTGCGTTTGCCAAACTGCGTCATCTTTGGCGTCGAAAAGACGTTCGTTTGTCGCTGGGAGGAATTGTATATAATGCTTGCGCGCGTTCAGTTTTACTCTGTGGTTCAGAAACGTGGTATGTTCGCAACGAATATATATCCACAAATTCGCTGTGTTTGACCATGTTTGTTTCCGTCGATTAGCCCACATCAAGTGGACTGATTGCGTAAGCAATGTGGCTGTTAGCCATCGCACGTATTCCGGAGCGCTCGGCATTCGCGGTCAATTGGTCAGTTAATCACGCTGCACAACTTGTGATGGTTGTGTCACGTACTCCGCATGCCAGGTGAACGTTTACCGCACCGGCATTGTATACTGAGACCACCGACAGTTGGGTAAAATTGCGTTGGGGTCAGGCAACAACGTGGTCGTGAAATATGAAGATGCTGACTACTCCATTGAGCAAAGTGGGTAGGCGTCACCTGCTGGGCTTGGTTCCTCGTGACCACTCACTCGCTGGTTAGCAGTGCTATCCAAGATGATGGTGTGCGTTTCTACAATCGTACCGTTTTTAGTTCTTCCTTTTAGTCTTATTACTGTTGCTATCAAATATTATCATCGTTGTTATTCTGTGACTTTCCGTAACATTTCTTTCGGGATATTGCACGTCACTGTTGAAGTTTGACGGCGACCCGAGCTACAGTACTTTCTAGTTATGCTCATGACTGGTATGATGAGGATGGCTATCCCGTCAATGGCGTCACTTGTATCACGAAGACCGATTGGTATTGACTTTGTAAACCAGTTTTTATTACCCGTTGCCTTCTGGCAAATGTTTTTGAGCCAACATTTTTGGCTAACGACCTTAATCGTTTTTCCGGTCGGCATTACACACCAACAAGACCTTAATCTCATACTACATATGTCACCGATCAGGATAGGTTGGATTTAACATAATTAATTTTCCGAAAGTTTAAACATCACCTTCCTCCGTTACACCTTCTAACTTGTCTCTTGGTGCTTCAGCATCCTGAACTTGGAATGATCATTAGCCAGTTATCCGAAGTGAGAAATAAGTCCAGGATCAGTATTTCCGGTAGCCCCATTTCCCTCTGTGATCCGAACACAATGAGCCAACAAAGTTTGTTGTCTTGATTTCGGATTTCAATAAATGTGCACATTCTGAGGTAGGCAAGGCAGCAACCCTTTGTTTGCTTGGGTGTCATATATTGTGTTGCGAAACCGGAGTCAAAGATAGCTGCCCCTGGATTAACTAGACAGCAGTCACTCTCTGTTAGTCATCAGCTGTGGGAAAATGGATCCCAGACTGAAGTGGATGTACCCTGGGTCCAGAGGCAACAGACGTTGTAGTAAATTAAATTCTTATTTACGTTAGACTGTGTGCTGTCCGTTTAGTCAACTGTCAGATTCGAGTCCAGAAGCTGGGCCATTTTGTCTACTCTTACTTGTACCTTACCACTTTCAGAGTTGATACATTAACGGTGCAGGCTTGCCGCTCTGTTGCGGTTGTCTTCTGGTTCGCATATTCTCATCGACCACGATTATATTTATAAAATGTATTATTGATTTGACCTAAGTGGTAGGGCAATTAGGAAACCAGATGGCACGCTCAATCGTTGTAAGTTGAGGTTATGTGAGGGAAGCACTTCGAGGGACATTTTATCTGGCTCCCCGTCCCCATTTTTTTTAAAACTCGAACTATTCGTTTGAGGCTGCAGGCCGACCTGTTAGCTTGGAAGTTTTCGAACCGATGTCCGTTATTGCCTTACGCCTCTAAAATGTTTTGGACCTGCTTGTCCTGATGACATTGACCACCGTTATTTGAAAAGATGACGTGATAATTTTCTCTTGTTACTCAGTGTCCGCGTTTTTCACGAACTGTTTCTGGAAACTTTGCACCTACTAGCAGATAAGTGTACTTGTGTTGTAGTGGACAAGTGGGTATGCACTAGACCCTCATCCACCAACAATTTAAAATGCCTTTCCTGAAGAGCAATCAAAACGTAGTCCCAACGTGCATCGAACTAGAGAACCCAGTGAAGTTTAGAAACAAACCGTATATTTCCAGCGATGTTTGGAAATATGATAAGCACTCAGCTTTAGCGTAGTCTGGGACCAACGGCAGCAACCAAGGGGAGAAGGAAGAGGGGCGCGAGATGGGCTACAGCCCTCTCGGTGGTGCTCAAACGCGCGCCAAGTGAAAAGCGCGTGGAGCCTTCGAGTGCGTTAAACGACCTTGAAGTATGAAATAGCAAATGAGTCGTTAGGAAAAGGGGGCAAACATTCGCTGCGTGAAATTAGTTGCACGACTGAGTTCGTATTAGGCCTCCTATAGCAGGCGTGCACAGAATCATGCCTACAGAACAGACAAGGTGGAAAACATAGTTGCAGCCGGGATCCTTACAGAAGCTACACGATCGCTGGTCACTACAGTATGCCATCGTTGCACAGTGAGACGTTATAATACACTGGTAAACCAAAAATTGGCCAGAATGGTTGTATTCTTTGGCTGTCATGGCGCAGAACTTTCCTCAGTGAGTCCCTGTAGTTCAGACCCCTGAAGACACGATCAAAAACGACTCGTGCATTTCCTGCAGCTGTCCAGACAGTAAATTGTACGTAGATCGAACCGACATAATCGTTATCGTGGTGATACTCATGCCGTCACTGAGTCGCTAATCCTCGAATCTGCACACTAAGGTTCCTTCGTCTAACTTATTACGATCTTTCGGAGATTCCGTTGTGCGAACCGTGGATCTGCCACTCTTCTTCATTCCACTTGACTGTCATAGATCTAGTCTTCGTCGGTCAGTGTACCGAGATTTATATGAAGTCGGATGAAGTAGCTGTGTGAATGAATGGTATCTAGCAAAGGTCAAATAACTCTTCTGCAACTAAAGGTCAGTAACGACAAGTTTATTTGTCCACTCTTGATGCATAAGTATTTAGTCAGTGTCCGTACGTGAAGGTACAGCGAGTTGTAAGTGAGAGCCACGCGCTTTTCAAGAAAGTCCCAATCTATCCTACAGGTGCTGTTTATCACTGTTTTTCTGTCCATTATTGTGGTGCGGCTAGTCGAGGGCCGTGCATTTTTCGCTGGTGGTCCACATCATTCGGCCAATGTTCGCTGACCTTGTCCATTTTTTCCCCACAATGTGTTTATGTCAGTGGACACAATAGATCGCACGTAGTGACGGATTGCTATACGTTTATGGACAAATAGCTATCTAATGAACTCAGACTTTATCTTTTGTCAAAGTCAAACTCACTACTGTGTATAATATTTCATATCCTCGTGTACTGCATATTAACCAAGAATGAAAACATCCAGCATCGCACTTATCAAGATCTCAACGTTTCTTTATGTGGTATTTCTCAATTACCAAACGATCATTACATTTGTATCATCTTCCTGTTTATAAATTCCACTCAAGGTCCACCGTGCTGTCGTCCGGTCTGCGTGAATTGTTTTCATTTCTCACCGTCCGAAGATAAGCATTTATGCCTATACGGTCGAAAACGATATAGAAGGAAAGCGAAACGGTCAACTGCAATCCAAGTAATGAATCATTGTTATGTGATTTGTCACTATCCAGGTTGTTTGGTGTAGACGCTGTGGATCGAAACAGACGGTAATGGATTTCGTTCCTTCGGTGATGTAAGTAATGTCATTACGAAGTATTCTGCACACCGATAAGCCAGTCGATTAATTCGTTGCTCACTTGCATGTTAATCCTAGTCGTCACGACCGATCACCGATAGTCTGCAGTACTCGATTCTTCACTGATTCTGACCATTTAAGATTCTTTTAATTAAAATTCACCCATCAGTCGTATGCTGAGGCAACATTGTGCATTATTATCTACGATCAATGTTCACTGATGATGTTTGTCTTTCTGTTTCGCTGACAGTTACGTGCATAGGTATATTTCTATCTTTGGGCCGTACTCGCGAACATTTTTGCTTATCGTTCATGTCAGTAACATCATCATCATCACCAACACAGACAGCAATACATCAGTGGTTCACACTGATCTTTAACTGTCACACAATCACGGAGAAAAAAGACAGACCTTGTATAGGAAGAGAAGGAAAAAAGAACGTGACAGGAACGCACTTAATTACTAAAAATCGTACCTACGTCTATATTCAAACATTCAACATCAAGGCGCCTACACTATGCAGACAAACAACCGAGCTGTAAGTGAATGTAAGGCGTCATCAGCAAGACACCTTCCTTACGGCTTTCACACTACCACATCATGAAGTACACTCACTTCATTGTCAATGTGACCAAACGTGATCCGCTCTCGGATCTTCAAAGAAACTACCTTTGATTTGATGGAGCCCATCTCTAACTTGTTTACACAGATTCCAGACTGGCACTTTCCCTGGAACACAGAAAGAATCCACTGCCACACCTCTATTTAAAGCAGGCTATCGACTCTCTTCCTCTGGTTATCAGCGACACATTCTTTCTATCCTCGCATTCAAAACGATAGAGCATTTGTTAAAACGCGCCATCTTTGGGCATTTCTTCTCAAATCCCCTTTTTCTATGTACTTAGCATGGCTTCCCGACCTGTCATACGTAACCAGTATGTTAATCTCCATGAGTAGCCTGATGGAGGCCACATCTCAGATGTTATTTTCTTTTATTTCGCTAAAAACTTCGGTTGTGTCTCACATGGCCCTTTTGCAGGTGAAGCTGGGAGCTGGCATTCTACGAGAGATTCTGTGCCGGATCACGTCTTTCCTTGGGAACAGAATTTTTATAGTGAAAACAGGGTCGGATCTTTCTGATTCTTCCCCGATCTCTGAAGGAATTCCTAAAGGATCCGTGGTAATGATGAGTAGTCGGGGATTTGGTTAATTTTAAGTTGAACATCGCCCATAATTGATCGCAGCTGTCGCATTCCCATAGACTTTCCAGTTGGCCCCTTTCGAACAGCAGAAGCAATAAAATCGAGTTTCGCTCTCATTAGAGTTCGTCAGTAGTGCATATCCTTCCCACAGCCGGGACTAGAACTTCGGCCACATTTTCACGAGGCAACCGTGTTTACCACTACCCCACTGACCTCACACTAGGCACCACCGAATTATCATACGTGAACGTTCAGCCACTTTCGCTTGTGATTAATGATCATGTTGCCCGATCGTCTCGATAGGAGACAGTTACTGTCTGTTAATTCAGATCGATATATTTATATATGTATAGCAGTTTACAGTCGAGAGGGCAGGCAGGGGTTACATTCGAAGATGTATCACGCAACACGTAGCAATGGTTTAAACAGTTGTTCTTGTTTGGTTGATTATCCGTTGATCTTAGATCTCCATGCATGACGCTGGCGCAACGGTCTGAATGGTGAGCAGAACTACCGTGTACGAAGTATAAATTCAAATTCGATCCGTGCGCGTTTGCCAGTTTCGATTGTGCCCTACACAACTCCCCTCTTAGCCGAACACCGTCTCTGATACCTTGCCTACGTCTCGCTCGTTGGAGGCCTCGACCTTCAGTCCGATGGTGGTTCAGAAACTGTAGTCTATATGTGGCTTCAGTTGGTTGAAGGGAATCACTGTTGTCCGTCTGTCCGCTCCTGTTAGTTCTTTTATTTGACAAATTGTCTCCGAGAATATTCGTCCGACATTGTATGGTCCTCTCTATTGTTTGTGTATCTCCACTGGAACTCCCAGGCTCGGAACCGTGTTGTGCAGCCGCACCCCTTCACCAACTTTCACAGAGATTTCAGATACTTTTTTTAGTCATGATAGTCCTTCTAGCACTCGTGAAATGTCTCCCAACTTGTTTGCATCATTTGATGGGTCTGTCTGAGTGTATTTAACAGGTTGCTTACGTACTGTGTAACTGAAGACTGCACTGGTTGAGTAACTGGCAACCGAACATCTGAGGGCAATCCCACTTCTCCGTCTGACCACACACAAACACCAAAACAATGAGTCGACGCATGCGTTGCGCTGTGATAAGCTTACAAGCACTGGTATGGTCAAGTCCCATCCAACAATATTCTGGGTCGCAAATGCTCTACTTGCCCGTTTGCTTTCGGGTGGTAAGCTGTAGTTCGAGGTTTTTTTAATTCCTAGTAGCCTACAAGTTTCACGAACAAAAGAGCTTTCGAAACAGCGGCTTTCTCCTGACTGGAGTTAAGCAGGATCTCTCCAAAGACACCCAGTGATCGACGATGGCTGTAACTCCGGTCGTTGTATCCATCTATGCAAGCTGGACGACTCCGCACCATTTTGTGAAGTAGTCTACCGGAACCAAGATGTATGGATTGTTTCGAAGTGCCTCAGGAAACGGTCATATAGTGTCGACACCACCTAGCTGGTTAGGATGTCCAGCAGTCATAATCTGCAGGAGTGGTCGGCGTCCCACATGAGGGTTCTTGAAAGTACCGTTATTTTCTCATAATTACCAGAACGACATGACATATCTGCGTTAATGCGGCCACCAAAATCGTCGTCGTGCGGTGGCCTCGAGTTTGATTTTTCTTGCATGACTAAGCTCGCGATGTAGATTTGTTGACTTCACGTACCATGGTTTGGGTAATTATAATCCTTCTTGTGTAGGTAGGTCTATACGGAATAAACAGTAATACTTCCTTTATCTTGAGCTGTTTCCACAACGCCCAAAGACGGCAGGTCTTGCAGTCTTTTCCTTTCTTTGCTCGTTGGTTTTTCTCCACTATTCCGGCGTCTCATAAATTAGCGCAGTCTCAGGATCTGATCTGCTGGGTGGTGTTCAGTTTGAAGCAGTCTTAATCCTTGAACTGTTAAGTATTCAAATTATGCTCAATTGGTTCAGTGAGGGAATTCACTGCAACCTAACTGAGGAGTGCTGACCACGAAGTTATCGATTGGAGTGAACAGACCGATTCTGTCTATTCTGTAAAATGATCGGGCAGACTGAACGTTATCCACACAAGGTTGTGGTTGGGCGTTTTGGGTATGATCATTCGATCATGCCTATCGTGATTTTACTGGCCTTGTGGTTAACACGCTGATGTCACAAGCATGAGGGTCGGGGTGCAAATTGCGGTCCGGACGGGGATATATACTACTGAGGGGCTCGAGTGGGAGCGAAACTCGAGTCTGATGTTTCATTTCGAAGTAGACTAACCGAATGGCTTATGTGAGTACGAAGGCTGCGATCAAGTGTAGGTAGTGTTCACTTTGAAACAATCTAAATCCCCGAACTTCTGATCTGCTGCCAGCGTACATATTCTTCACCCTTGTAGGTTAGTCAGTACCAGTTGTGTAATACAGGATGGACAGTCGCCATGATTGCGCGCGGAACATATCGATAATGAACCAGTATTCCAACGTCGTTTGCCGATCCGAAGTCGTATTGTTTTGAGATCTGCTGTCATCGGGCTAGCTGTCCCTCGGGATTCTTGAGTTTCTGTAACCAGCAAAGGGATTGATGGTCCGTGTGCACCGTAAAGTTTTTACCCAGAATATGGTACCCGAAATATCGCACAAAAAAATGGCACCACGAACATTTCTTGTACAGTAATTCCTCTCACGCTTACGTAAACACCGACTGCCGTAGGCTGTCACCCGTCGTCTACCTTTTTATCCTCGTTGCGAATGTACTGCTCCAATTGTGTTGTCACTTGCGTCGGCGTCTAACGAAAATTCCCTGACATTCGGTGATAGATCCGGAAAGGATAGTATTGTAATCATGCACGGAGCTTTCCCAGTGATTTAAAGGCTCGGTCGCACTTCTTTGTACACGTGAATTTACGATCACTTTGTAATTATTTCCTTAGGGGGTAGAGACGCGGGCAAAAGGGACGATGAGGCGACATTACTAAAATGCAAGTCCGAGGATGCCTCTCAGCTCGTTTGCGTCCTCTTTGAATAGATGGTAGTACTTCGAGGATTTTAGTTGCAACCCAGCTTCGGCCAGACGGTCCAGCACAGACTCCAACTTGTGCATGTGTTCTGGTTTGGATCTTCCGCGAACGAAGACGGCATCCAGATACACTAGGTACGTTCTGGGGATCAGTTCATTCAGTGCCTTTCTCATTAAGCGTTGGAATGTCGCAGTTGCATCTGACAGTCCAACGAAGCATATTGTGAAACCCGTACGGTCATGAAGATACTTTGAAGGCCGTTTTCGCTCGACCACTCAATTTAAGTGCCACCTAATAGTAGCCTAATGCCAGATTCAACGTGTTGAAAGACACGGCTCCACCAAGTGCACCAAATAAATCATCAATTTGTGGTAATGAGGCGTTTTTTGTCACTTGTTCAAGCTTCCTACGGTCGATTAACAATCGTAAGTTGCCGACTTTCCCACTAGAACTATCGGGCAGTCCATGGATTACGTTGTTCTGTAGCATGTCGTCGACATCTTTCATACATCGCCTGGGGATGTACAGATATCCTGCAGGGGCATCTTGATTAGTGGCGCATCCCCCTTGTGGATTCCATGTCTCAGGATTTGTGCAACCTAGTTTTTCTCTCTCCCAAACGAACGTATGTGACCAACATCTAATTATTCAGCGCTCTGTGAGTTATCCACCCGCTGGGATCATTTCGCCACTTTGGCGATACGTGTTGGAGGAGCCGTATTGATGTAAATGGAGAAATCACTCTCTGATAAGTCCTTGAACATGGGTATCAGCTGAGCCGTTTCGGGTAAACTTGGCTGAAAGTTTGGCAAGTCGAGTTCACGTTTGAAGTAGCCCAGCAAATCCATCCCAACTATAACACGGAAGGGAAGGTTCGGCCTCACCTCAAAGCTGCGCTCCATGTGATGCTTGACCATTAAAACCGCTACTCTCCGTCAGCATTTGGTCACCACTGGCTATAAGAATGCGTTAGCAACACGATCTTCACCTGTGGCGCGAGAGTTCACGTACCAGGGCCCACTGATAACGTTAAATGACTCCGCGGTGTCAGCCATACCTACGAGTGTCATCTGATAAATTATCTGCACCATAAGCTCTGTTAGTGACTATGAACAGCCTGCAAAAGAAGAAACATAAACAAGATCACAGGACTCATCTGGTCTGGTTTAATTTCCAGTGGCCCAGTCGTTGGTTTCGTAGGCCCAACGGTTTCTTCATAATCCACAGCTGCGGAATCTTCTCAAGTTGTTAAAGCAGAGCCAATCTCTGTGGCCACCGTACTACAAGCGACTAGGTCCCGGATGTGAATTCGAACTTCCTTTGGATTACGAGGGGCCACCTTTATTGCTGGGTATTTGTGTCGCGAAGCAAGATTGTGCTGACCGGCTGTTGGTCTCCTCGACTTACTCAAACTAACTGCGCAACTCACGCAGCCAAGTTAGTCTAGTCTCCCCATGAACTATGTCATTGAGGCATCCCAGGATCTTTGCATGCGGTTTCTCCGACGGCAACAAAACCGCAACAACCTCCTGATATGGCGTCCGGTTCTGTTAGAGCTGGGGTATCTTGGTACTACACTCGGTTATTGAGTAAACAGGCTGACAAACAGCGCTGAAGCAAAACCATCTTTAAATCCTTTGATTTCAAGCGTGGTGAGTGGACTGTGAACATGGATAATCGAAGTGTACAGCTGTCCACTTCAGCCAGGGATAAGTAGCTTCACCGCATTAGATTCCTCAAATCACCCGCATTAACTCGAGTTATTTTCTGTAGACGGAGGAATAACGTGAGCTTTGTTTTAAATTCTTCTCAAATCACATCCCAAGTCTAAAGGGGATTCTGGTTAGGCAGTTCGAGATTTTCAGGCATGCCTATCCTTAAAGATCTCTTTCTCCAATATGCAGCAATCTATTGATGTATTTTGATGTTCATCCTCAATCGGACAACTGTGTTGAACTGCATTATTTCTTACGCGATGGTCTCTCCTTATTACACTTCTCGATTTTTGCAGAGAATCAGTTCAAATCTCTGACCAACGGGTTGTTCTCAAACAAGTCGAACCATCGATAAAGAAGTATGTCTTAACTGTACTTCGCCTTATGATCATTTTAATAGGTCGTTTAAGAAAAAGAAGAAACGCCTGGTAGCATATAAACTGGAATCTCCAATATGTTTGGATTCATGTGCAAAGAAATCCAGGAAATCTGCTTTACAAGGCCTTTTTTCGTTAATACTGTAAAACTTGTGTACATACATTATATATCGTTGCACGAATATCATTTCTTTGAAAGTATTCCAGTCCTCAACATTACAGTAACTTTCTCAGTCTCAAAATACGGAATTCATTTCAGCTTATGGCTAACTCAAAGACACTGATTCGTCAACACATGAAAACTCTGCTGCGCTCTATTTCTCCTACACAGTTGGCTATCAAGTCAGAGCGCCTCGCGGAACAGGTACGCGTGAGTATCGTAAATTTTATTATACCTTGCGTTTTGTGTTACCCTCAATCTCCTGAATCTCATTGATTATCGTGTTTATTGTCTGTTTTATTTTTGATGGTTAGTTGTTGGACCACCTTTGAGATGATCGCCTGTTCTAAGTCAGCCGGGGTTAGGATTTAAGCTTTTAAACCACAACTGGCTTAGCTGCCATATGACTTATTGGGTCATCTGTAGGCAGCTCAAACTCAGATGTGAGCACCTGTGATAGACAGGGCTGGAAATTGTGACTATACATTTGGTAGTAGGTGTCGCTGATCTGTCCAGGCCCCACTTATTCTAACGTTGTTGGAAATAAGCTTTTGGCAGATGACTTGAAACAGCTTCTTCACCTACGTTGTTACAGGGCAGGTTTTGAACAAATACAAAATATTCAGGACAGTTGGGTCTACTTTAATAATTTGAACGTAGCAGTGAGTGGGCAGATATTCGTATTACCTCTTCAGGACCGAGCAACAACAATCAGGAATATGTATATGCTTAGGATTGGATAAAGAGCAAAATAAACAATGATCAAGGAGATGTGCTAAACACTTAAGCCCATGTGAGTCAGAAGGTTATATGTAATCGTTTCTGTGCACCTCCTGGTTCCAGCCAACTGGCTGGGACTGCCCCACTGAAACCTAAAAGGCGCGGATTAGCATGACGCATTAAAACCGCAGACGTCGGGTCAAGATTAACTCAGTGGCTTGTGGTCAATACGAGTCTGACGATCGACGAGGCCGGAAGTTTGCATGAGCCAAGAGCAGATGAACAGGACTTCGCAGTCACGTTTTAAGTCCATTTTGATAAACTTCTGTTCACACACGTGTCGGATCTGCCGGTGCAACTTTTGCCGTAGTTACACACAAATTGATTAACAATGTGCGAGCCGGAATCAAGAGATTGCTTTTGCCTGATTGACGGTTACGGTAACTTTCGAGGTCGACCAATGACTGCGACGTATTTTGCGGTCCTAGTTTCTAGCGAGCACATATACTGGTTAACTGTTTAGGGGTCAGCTCGTAGAAGTCATTTCTCAGTTTTGGATAGTAGTTTTGGAGTTCTCATTGTTATTTATTGTTGCCTTGAAATATTTAACGGTTTCACTGTCTCCACAGAATTATATTGTCATAAACTGGGTATCACGTTTTAAATTTGATTTTAGGGTAAAGTGAATTTTTAAACCAAACCGAACACACCTAAACGGATGAACAAAAGTGAGCAGACGGATTACACATGTGCACTGTAGGCACCCAGACTTCTTTCATCCATAGAGGAGTGCATTGGCAGACTGGCCACCTACTAAGGGTGGGTAAAGTAAATTGCTTTTACTGTGAGAATCTCGATAACTTGTTTACATCATTAAATTACATCAGGCGAGTTGGTTGTCATCAACTGATCGATCGGGATTCGTGGGTTAGTGTACTAAGCCGCAAAACAGACACAGTGTAAAACCTTTTGATAGTGAAGGTTGAATATTCGTCGAATAGAATGTATCTTGTTCCACGTACTGATATATCCAATGTAATCAAAGATTAGCTGAAAAAGTCAATGAACAGCCCTCGGAAAGGGATTTAGTCGGAGCTATGTCTGGATTGACTGCACACAGTGGTATCACAAGCGAACAAACTAGTGGACGCCGTGCATCACAGTGAATTTAGTACTAACCCAAATACAATATATAGCTATTCGTTTCGCGGCTATTTGTGCGGCTTACCGTAGTCAGGCGTCGATGGCTTAGACAGAATGCATCGAGCGCGTAGTGCTTGCGCAGAGGTTCAGCCCTATCTGCATTTACCGGTAGTGCGTATTAGTCTCACTCATATTACGTCGCCGTAACACAAAAAAATACGAAGATGTATATAATGCTGTTCAAAATAAACAATATATATACCTAGTACGTCATAGTCTTCCTTACACTGCTCGCCTGGACTTCCGGACTACTAAGTGAATCGCATTTACCGTCCTGTCCACAACTACGTTGGGTCTACAGGCGACGCACATATACTAATCTTCCCACAAGCGTTCATCCGAATACAACATCCGGGGTCCAAACCATAGCGTTTACCAAGAAAGCACGCCTCCTAACCGGGTCGGGCTAGCTAACACGGGGGTGTGCGCGTATCTCAGGCCAATTCACTCGACTCCATCGTCCCAGTGTTTTGGACACCATGGTCCACGATCGATAACA
>LUCH01001938.1:77607-88946 GCA_013368495.1 Paragonimus heterotremus | reverse complement strand
CGACGTCTATCGTTTTGGCAGCTTGGTCATAAAACGTTACGTCAGAGTAGACTTGAAAACAACACGACGTGCCTTAGATCCTAAGGGAAAATTGTTGGTTTTAGATCAGTTGTCTAGTGCTTTATAAATCTGTATCGTTCGTGATTGCAGCTTTTTATTATCCATCGTCTGGTAAAAACATATCGTGATAGCACAATCCGTTAGGGATATACCATATTTTTACTCTGTCTATTTGCATTCATCGATGCATGCTGGTTCCCAATCCAGTATTGCCTTTCAAACGCTGAAACGCTTGCAGGGACGTTTATCAACAGTCAGGTGTTATCGATCGTGGACCATGGTGTCCAAAACACTGGGACGATGGAGTCGAGTGAATTGGCCTGAGATACGCGCACACCCCCGTGTTAGCAAACCCGACCGTAGTTGTGGTGGTTTATTCTATTGAAGCCGTTCGCTAATCCGACCAGGTTAGGAGGTATGTTTTCGAGTGAACACTTGTGTGATGGCGAATACAGCAAGCATCAGTGTCGGATTGTCCCTTCAGCTATTATGTCCGATAATGCAACATGTGTGAGCAACTCGTCTTTACGATGATGTAAGTTATCAGCGTCCATACCAGTTCGGCGCTTGCTGTTGCGCAATTTAGCAAACCATAGTTAGCCTGTTTGCCGTCGTCTTGCCCTGATTGTACCTTGAATCTAGTCTGCAGCCTTGTTTCTTCATCGTGAGTTACCCACTTTCGTAACTGTTTAGAGGTACATCTGAGCCATGTTTGGCTCGATGGAGTTGTACCGTCAATTTCGCTCCCACTAATTTGATCATCTGACTGCTAGTTTGTGAACTCTAGTCGTAATGTGAGTCCGCACGCACACAGGTTAATAGAAATGCATTGGGATTACGACCTTTCGAGTTCTAATGCAAGCAGTGTTTAGTTGTATTTTATTCCGCTTTATTCATTTGCATTTTTCAGTTATTCTCGTCTTGTGAATATCAGAAATGCAGGAGCATTGCGGTGTATTTGAGCTTGCCGAATGAGCCGGACACGCTACCGGTCGTACGTGATTCGCTGTCCACCGGGCGCAAGGTCTTCGTCCCACAAGTCCTCTCGGAAGACCTGCGGTTCGTCAACAATCTCCAGGGCAATAATTCTGGTATGACCATGCAACGTTTGCATAGTTTGGAACAGTTGAGTCAATGGCCACTGAACAAATGGAACATCCGTTCGCCACCACTTCCTACTAAATGGGACCAGGTTGTGGATCAAGCTGTTGAAGACGGTATAAAAACTAAGTTCCGCTGATCTTTTCAAGACAAGAATGTTGAAATCCACACCTGTGTTTTGGTATATCATACTGGTGACCTACTGAAAGGCTACAGTCATATTCAGGGCAAGCTAACTGTACCGCTGAAGATATTCTGTCATCGAATACTCAACGCGGCATCACTGAGCTTCAGGAATTCGGAAGTTACTGCTGTGTGATGAAGCGGGCGAAATTGATTAACCTATCACTATGCTGCAGTTTGTAACCGACAATCACGAGTCTGTTGTGTTGTTCGCGTTAGCATGGAATGCATGCTGTTGATGAGGATTTGAGAGGGTCGTTGAATACGCCGTAATTTCATGTTAGTACAATGATGTTGACAATTTTAATCTCATCCCCCCCCCCGATGTTTGTGGACAGTGTGACGATCTCCAAACAACAGGTGGCTTGTAAGACCATCTGGTTGCAGACACCGGCGTGTGAATTCACGAACATACGTGCGATGTTAACGATTTGCTACCATGTTGCACTTCGATGGACGAAGTAGTTGGCTTTAAAATCAATGTTTGTTGATTAGTGAATGGTCACCTAACTCATATTTTAGTGCATGTCTATTACAACCCTTACAAAACGTTTCTTCATCATTTTCCTTGACAGGTGGTGTTGATCTAGTTATCGTTCCTGGCTTGGCCTTCACGCGGAACGGCAAACGCCTAGGTCGTGGAGGCGGGTACTACGATCGATACCTGAATTGGTGCCGTGCCCGATCATCCACCTCAGAACTAAACTGGCCCATGTTAGTTGCCTTGGCATTTGAGGAACAATTGATGGAAGAACTGCCCACACAGCCGCATGACGTCCAAGTGGATCGAGTCTTTTTCGCTTAACAACTTATTATCCTCATTGATATTGCATCTAGTCACTGATTTCAAGATTACATATGTGATCATGATAAATATCCTCACGTGCTTTCAAAATAATAACATCGCTTAATTTGTCATTTACTTGACTCGCTGATGTGCTGTTGTCAAAAAACTGAGTGCTGCTGAATTACAATAGAAAGTGGACAGCACATGGTAATCGAAAAAAAAACACGTGCGATTCTGAACGATTGATAGATCATTAAACTATTGGCTTATTCCTGCCTTTAACAAATCCACAGCAACACCTCACAGAAAGAGGCATCTCATGAATGGGCAAAATCAACCAAATTAATGCACCTTCCAGGGTATTGAGGGAGTGTTTGCTTGGAATAAAAGAAGTGAGGCTGATGAAGAGTGAATCCGTCTCTGCTAACGAAAGTAGAGCTTACGAGCACTAACTCATCATCATAGACAACAATACATCAGTGGTTCACACTGATGCTTAACTGTCACACAACCACGAAGAAGAAGAAGAAACAAACCCTATTTAGGAAGAGAGAAGAAAAAAGGGAGAGGGGAGGGGATCTAGTCACCAAAAATAGCTATGTCTACAATCAAATATACAACGGTTGCCTTGTCCTGAAACAGACGGAACAGTGCATTTCCCACAACGGAGAACATCACCGAGTACACCTCGAATGGTTTCGTGCTAAGTCAATGGAAAGTCAGTCGTTGTCCGCATTGTTACACCTTCAGTTCCTGGGATACGACCACTTGGAGGGATCAAAGCCGCAGTCCCCCAACATGCAGTAAGTGCGTGGGCTGTGTGAGAAACATGACAGTCAATCGACACGAAAACCGAGATGATAGAAACGTGGTCTCTCTTGATTGTACCACGCAGATATCTGTCGAATGGTGTATTGTTCAATATAGCTGCTGAATGCTGAAAGAAACCGCAGGGCAGTGATGTGACCATAAGTTATGAAAGCTTTGTGTGTTATGTAAACGACGAACGATCGATCAACTAAGATCAAATAGAGGAGACATGCTGCCTAAAGGTTTTATTCGTCCAACAACGGTGGCACAGGAGCCGAAAAGTGAGAACGAAGGCGTAGTAAAATATATTAAAAAGTAGTCTATCCGACTACTTTGATTTTTTTGAAAAATTTTCACAGAGGATGTGTTGGAAATAGACACGAGGACGAGTGGTGATGATATCTAGAACAAATGTATACAAAACGCCTTAAGAATAAGCAATAAAGTAACATCAGGCTCCACTGTTCCTCATGTATGGACCAGTTCGTTGCTGTTATCCCAACAGTAGTGCAATATCTGACCTGTCGGCACTTTCGATGAGGAAAAGATTCCACAGTTTTAAACTCTTGTTGGACAGCGCCGGTCTGCAATTCGGTTGATTCGAGCCTTGAGCTTCAGCAAAGGAATCAGAACTGGTGTCGTAGTAGTAGACGTCATTAAGGGATGAACGAGCAAAATGCCCCTTCAGATTGACGAGTAGCTACCGTCTATTCCTTACTGTTCAAGGATCGGACGTGATCATATTGTGGATTGAACTCGAACTCGTCGGCTAGGGAGTCATACTTTGAGGATCTTATACGACGTCACATTAAGACCGGTCTGGATTGAGTTAGCCGGCTCGGTAAAGAGACGCCTGATGTTGGTTCCCTGTTACAAGGAAATAGTCCGTGTGGGGTTGCGGTCGTTGCTGTGCATAAGAGGCCGCATGGAAGTAAAGTGTCCAGCAGTACTGGTTCCCAGTAACTAATACGCACCTATGGTCCCGTCGTCTGCAAGAGTTCAGCTTCTCGAACTCTTCGCTTGGGGATTGTAAGCAGTAGTTTAACTGATGACGATACTTTTACTACTTTCAGTTCCTCAAACATGAAGGCAGGGCCTCGATCTCAATGCACGTAAGAGAGCATACCCAATACAGAGAACACTTGGAAGAAGCACTTGATGATGGAGGCCATCATGCCCGGATAGGGCAGCGCAAACGGAAATCTTGGGTATTCATCAATGGTCGTTAGAAAATATTTGTTACCAATAACAGGTGGAGTAGGGCCCTTAAAACTAATTCAATTTTTCGGAAGGAACGGTCGCTTTAAATAGGGTATCGAATGGCAGGGTGTAGAATATTGGCTTTGACTCAGTGCATATCGAACAACGCGAAATGACGAATCTCATGTCCTTAACCGAATAAGGTTTATTGGGTTCAAGAGTTTCCACGGCGGCCAGAAGGCGAGTGAATGCACGGTAGCAATGAGTCCACTGTTCCGAAGATTTGCAATTTGGATCAGCGTCGAAACGTCCCGGTCGTAGAAATCGTTCCAGTTCAGTGTTAGGTCTAAGTTGTTAGACGAAAAAGAACAATCAACCGAGATTGATCAGAGAAAGTTTGATGTCCAAAAATTAGGCATCATTCATCTATCAACTGCGGTGTGGGGACTGAAAAGAGAAAACATGATAAAAGTGTCAGTTAATGTTGTGTATTAATAGATAGTCTATTACATCTAGTCAGGAAGTCCGCCACCTTGTCACGTCGTTAGTTGGAAACGCTTTCCAACGTGTATGTCGCAATTAGTGGCAGGTCTTTATCTCCAATATTGGCTCCTTCTAGAAGCATCACCATCTTATTCACTTTTCTCCTTCTGTATACGTTTGTATTTATTTGCCACTCTGCTATTTAATGGACTAACAGCAGTCTGTGCCGTAGTACTCACCGGTACCACTCAAAATTAAAAACGGTAACGACTGTTCACACAAATTAGGTCGACAGAATAGCTTTACGTTGCTAACAAGGAATTCGTTGGATTGTGGGGCAAAGTACCACATTCTCGGCGCAACGATCAAAACCGCGTTGATATATTAGTTCTCTGTAAGTGGTAGCTTGGTAACTAAATGCCAGTTTGCTTGCACTTCCATAGACTTCTGTGGCGATAGATTTAAGGACGTCTATTATGAAGGGCTCACTGTTTAACTACAATCGATGAATGGCTTTGATAATGTTGTACGAACACTGGTCGACCGGTCAAATAACACCACATTTTCATATAGTTTCTGAATTGCGCTACGGCCTTCAAACTACCTTGCCGCTATTGTTTTAAGGTTGTGAGGCATTAGTAAGAACTCTGGATTACATGTGATCCACATTCAAATGTACTTGCCTGACTTGTTCCAAACGGGGTACTGACGCCCATCAACACTGTTGACTAACAGCAGTATGGGAAGCAGAGGACAGTGAGACAACGTCCGTTGTTCCGCATACATCAGAATTCTGCTCGTTAAATTCTAGGACTATCCAACGTAGCGTCAGCCAACAGTCGAATCGATACGCAGTTTTAGAATCGTTTAAACACGGTAGCGTACGGACTAACTACACAAACGTGCGGTTGACGATTTACCCTGCTAAAACAGTTTCCATAACGGTTTCGAGAGAACTGTTGAACACCACAACAAAACTGGTTCTCGACCAAATTATCCTATTTCCAAGATCTCGTTTTAATTCATCATAAACGAAATGGTAAGTAACTGCTCATACCAGAAAACCCACATATGACATTCTGCCCTATGTAAAAGTAGCCTATCTGGAGTGTGCTAACGAGAAAGATTTGATAAACGGCAACCAATCATGTATTCGTCCAACCGCGCGCACAGGATAGCATCACCAAGTAAACAGCGAGAAAGTTTAGAGGCGGTATCTTGGTAATACGGATCAAACAAGTTCATTCACGTTAGTTCTGAAGATGCATTAGAAAGACGACGTACCAGCAGTGTTAACCCACAACTGACTACGCCGAACACCCAGCTCACCGACCGATAGAATACGCTGTCAACGAAAACAGAAACTGTCTCTTTCCCACTATGGAGTGTGGGTCGTGTTCTTCTTGTACACTGGAAACCCAATAACCACCTTGATTTTCGAGTGGATGCGCTGTGGAAGTCCCTCAGATTATCGGGTCAACTAGTGTGGACTTTGTCATCATCTGGGTTGTATGTATAATGACATCACTTTTGACAGTCCAAATATTAGAGCATCTGATAAGTGAAAATTGGTTTTCAGCTCCAACTTGCCGATGAACGCGATCTTTAGAATAGAAAATTCTCACACACTGTCAACATAGAAAATGAGGCATTGATATGAGTATCACACCGTCACTCAGGTCCATGCAATAAACTCCAACGAAATGTATCTCTAAACACCGTATTCCTTTGGATAACGACATTTCCGGTAGACAACAAAAAAGCCGATTGTTTA
Organism: Paragonimus heterotremus; assembly: GCA_013368495.1. Classification (NCBI taxonomy): domain Eukaryota; kingdom Metazoa; phylum Platyhelminthes; class Trematoda; order Plagiorchiida; family Troglotrematidae; genus Paragonimus; species Paragonimus heterotremus. Next base: position 82,548 of record LUCH01001938.1, on the reverse strand, counting down.
CAACCTATCAGAAAAGAAACTACGGCAGCTAAAGAAAGTAGCTTATGTTTATTCGTTCACTCATTTTCAGCTGCAACTAAAAGGGCTCGGGCTGCCGTTGGTCTTACCAATCATCTACAACGTTACACAGTAATAAGCAAATACGAATGTATAGCAGAGAAAAGGGAAACAAACAAAAACAATCGAATTTAACGAAGTAGGGGACCAGTAAGTTTGCGGACACAGGCTTGCCACTGACTGCGACACAAGGGCATGTCCGTGTTTCCAAACAGCGATGCGGATGGCCGCGAACTCCCCAGCCAGTTAGACGGCACCTACTAACCTTGTTCAGCGAGAGAGTCATAGCTTTCAAGGCCCCCTGACAACGTCATTACTGGACCGCCTTATGGTTTCTTTTATCAGTAGCCATACTGAAGAAGATGTGGTGCGATAGATGCCCCGTCGGCATCCGGAGTACACGATCTAACCAACGAAGACTATGCATTTTCACCATCTTAGTTGTCGGTGGAAAACCTGCATATTTCCCAAACGCGCGCCGGCTAACCGTTGTTGCTTACAGAATCATCCCATTGGATACAGGCTAACTGGCAGAGTCAGTGGTGATTAAACACAGTCTACGTGCACCTTCCGCAAAACTGAGCGCACATACGCATTGTAGACTCTGTCCTTAATAGAAAAACCGACGTCTCCACGGCGCCATGAATGGCGTAAGTTGGCGAATGCACCACACGCTTTCGCTATCCTCGTGGACACCTCGTCAACAATAGTACGAGCTGACAAAAGGACAAGGTGGTCGCAGCAAAATTTCAACACATTATCATGAGTTTGGTCCGCTGGCGTACGTAATGATGGCGAAGCTTAACAAGATGGAAATAGTTGTCCATTACTTCGTTAGTGGCCACTGAGACAAATTTTTGCAGTGAAATTTTGACCTACACACACCAGAAAGGTGTTAAGCTAATTCCACTGTTTCAATCTCGAAGTGGCACCAATGCTTCGTTTTGTTTGATGTGGTCTTGTTGAAGGTGTCCTTACACCCGCCTCCCTGGTGTCTTACTCAGCTTCGTTGTTGTCTAGCTTTTTGTTTGATGGGTGGGCTACTATAGTAACCGTGCCTCCAAAAGCCCCTACTTTCTAGTTCTTTACTGTCAATCCGAATGGTTGTACGGCTGAGAATTCAAAATGTGAGTGCTAAACCGCGGAAACACAGATGGCGAAAGATATAATAGTTAACCGTGCGAAACAGTAGGAGCAGTTTTACTCGACTGGTTAGTCATGAGTTTTGAACGGGGTTATCTGAGTTTATATATAGGAGGATCGTGGATTAGTCTCAATTTCCTCGTCCTTCCCACTCTCAAATTAGGCCTTTTTCGCAAGAGTATAAAGGTAGATTGGCACGAGCAAAAATTCTTGATGTATTACTGTTAACAGTAACATTCTTCACAATCTAGAAACAGAGTATACTCCTTCACTAAGGTAATAAACCTGGTGAGGTTATCATTTACTTTAACGGTGACATGTTATCACATGACTTCTAAAATGGACAAAATAGGACCAAAAAGTAGAAACGCTGAGAATGTAAGCACGCCGTTGAGGCACATTTCCATTTTGGATTGCGCTTCTAACTAGCGATTTGAGTGAACACAAGGTCCATAACTACAACAGGACTAAACGCTGTCGCGGTATGGCGGCTTGCGCATCCCGATAAGGATATGCTGCTTACGTGATCACCCTATTTACTACAGGCTAATTGGCAAGAAAAATGGTGGTTGTTTCGAAGCATAGAGCGAAACATATCACAAACAGGCATAATATAAACCCTTCCACAGCAATAAAAAGATGTGTTGGTGAAGGGAAAGCATTCATTTAATCAAAACAGCCCTGAGCCTGACCAAAAGGTAATGTGGCTTGAGCCGTCGCTCACCTCAACAGTGACACGGAATATCATAGAAGAAAACGCTACTAAGACGTTTCACAATTAAAGACTGAGCGGAAGAACTAGAAATGGTATGAATACAGGTACGCCATTGACTGCGACACATCGCCATCTCGGATAGCGTCTCTAACCAGCGGTTTGAGTGATCACGAGGACCCCATCCAGGCAGGCGACACCTACCCACTTTGCTCAATGGAGCAGTCACGGTCTTCATATTTCGTGATCACGTTGTTGCTTGACCAACACGCGGTTTTACCCAACTGTTGGTGGTCTCAGTATATTGTGCCCGGTACGGTAAACGATCAGATGACATACGGAGTACGTGACCCAGCCAACGCAAGCTGTGTACGGTGATTAATTGACCAATTGATCGCGCATCCCGAAAATCCCGGAATACGCGTCGGCGAACTTCCACATTGCTCACGCGATCAGTCCACTTAATATGGGCCAATTGGCGGAGACAACGATGGTCGAACACAGCAAGTCTGTTGATATCTTCTTTGTGAACAGGCCAGGATTCCCAACCATAAATCAAAATAGAGCGCACGCAAGCATTATATACCCTTCCTTTCAGAGACAACCGCACGTCTTTTCGACGCCACAGATGACGCAGTCTGGCAAAGGCAACTCGTGCCTTCTCAATCCTCGCTGATATCTCATCAACAATATTACAACCTGACCAGATAGTGCTACCCAAGTATGTGAAACTGTTTACAGTCTCAAGCGAACTACCTGCAATAAAGAAAGTAGGAGTTGAAGTGCCCCAATCTTGAAGCAACACTTTGCACTTTGATGGTGCAAAGCGCACTCCATACAAACCAGCTCGATTGCTCAACCTGTCCAGCATGGTCTGCATGTCTACGGCAGAGGGGCTAAGTAAGAAAATGTCGTCCGCATACTCTAGATCGGTCAATCTAGCACCAGGAAGAAGTTCAACTCCAAGCCCACTGTAATCTCGAAGTGCACCATCCAGAATGTCGTCCATGACAAAATTGAACAGGAAGGAGGAAATCGGACACCCCTGACGAACACCACTAGAAGTGATGAACACTCGAAACAGTTGTCCATAAACCCTCATCCTGCTTGCAGAGTGAGCATACAGTGATCTCGACAGATTCACGTATTTCTCTGGTACTCCCTTGCGAAGGAGACAGCTCCAGAGAACGTTACGAGCAACTGAATCGAAAGCAGCCTTTAAGTCCAAAAAGACCATGACTGTCGACTGTCTGTAACAGTGCCGATGTTCCAAGATCCGTCGCAAGGTAAAAATATGATCAATGCACCCTCGACCGGATCGAAATCCTGCCTGTTCTTCACGTATCTGGCTTTCTCTGGGCTTAGTGAGCCGACGTATCAAAAGTTATCTTTCTCCCGACAGTGATTTGCTACCCACGTTTATACCCTATAAACAACATTATGCGCTGGCAAGATGTTATTTAAGTAGGTGCAACAACCCACAATTCCTAGCGGACTACCTACAATACAAAACATGGGAGTCAGGAGGCCACAATCTCGAAGCTATTTTCGAACATACCAGCCTAGTCATTTTACCTGTTCGGCATGGTTCGCATGATATCGACAAAGGGTTAAACAGGAAAATATCATGCGTGTATTCTACCTCGGTCAACACAGCGGCAAGAAGACACTGAACACTAGGCTTACTGGATCCCTCAAGCACACCTTCCAGAATGTCGTTCACGACAAAGCTGAACGAGGAGGGGAAGGTTCGATGAACATCCGAAACAACTGTCCGTGAACCGCCGTTCTGACTTAAGAAATATGTGTCTCAACCGCAGCATGCCGCACTTTTATTATCTCCCAAATGATCGTGGAACCTTAACATGGTGATATTTTTGACAGGCATAAATCATCTCATTCTAAAGCTTTCAGTTTTTAACACACGTTCGTTTCCCCTAAAGAACTAAGTCACAATACACATTGTGCCCCGCAAACCTTGACGTGTCTCTCTCCTTACATGTTTCTCAAGGGAAGTCGATAGTATACAGGGATATCGAGCTGTCTTTGTTTTTGATTACCTTACATATCTCGATAAAGAAGTTCACAGTGAGTATTATATTGTTGGGCAGCTCCAATACCTCTTAAATACGCGATGGTCATCCTATTTGATCAAAAATAAAAGTAGTGTCTGAAAACTGAAGAAACCAACCCATTCCTCATCATAACTAAATAGTTTTTTTAGATGCAACACAAGAACAAATAACGTCGGGTTCCTAAAGACACCACGAAACATCGGCAAACTAAACGGCATCAAAACCTCAAATGGACAAACTGCATTTTACGAAGTAACCAGCACTGAAGAGTAAGTTTCCAAGATTGCCAGTGTATTTGCAAATTACATAGCGTACATCGAGATTACTGTGTTCTATTATTCCAGGCGTTAATCAGACAGAAAAACTGAAACTGAATCAGAGTTGAAGCAAACCAACGACAAATTACTTATGTGTATTGCTGCAAGAGAAAGCACAAAACATGCTAGCTCACACCGGAAATGCGACTTTGCCATACGTTCCAATTCGTTAGCTGCCAGAGTACCCCCGCCAGGTTGGATCATCGTGCTGAAACGTGATAGCAGATGTGAGAGTTAACTGCGAAAACACTGACTAGCAGCATTATGAAGAATGGCACGTGGTATGAAGATTCTGACGAACGCTCGGAAAGGGATGTAGATTATTTTTCAAAACGACTAACGTTATACTACTATGAGCATTGTGCACGGGTTGACAGTTGCACCCATAAATACTGTCTTTTCGTTTCATAGTTGGTCACTGTGGCGACGAAAAAGTAAACGGTGAAAATCGTACGGAATTGAAAAAATCAACAATCCTAAAACAGGTTAGTGCCTGCGGGATGCTACCATGTCTGGAGGTTTCTCATCATCATCACAGCCATGAGCTTGACCAAAGGTACTGTGGCTCGGGCCGCCGCTCACCTCAAAAGTGACGTGGAATATCCTAGAAGAAAAAGTTACTAAGAAGGTTGAGAAT
>LUCH01001938.1:22021-55818 GCA_013368495.1 Paragonimus heterotremus | reverse complement strand
AGCGTTGATGCGATCATCGACTGCAAAACAGACACCATGCTCCCGAGCACCGTCTGTCGGGTAACCTGTCCAGTAGAAGGTGTACCCGGCACCTGCTTCCCGTAACTTACCTTGGTCCGCTTGGCTCGTCTCGCTCAAGGCTGCTACGTCGATCCCATAGCGATTCAGTTCCATCGCGACCAGTGCAGTGCGCCGTTCCGGCCGTCTGCTGGAGCTGCATCGATCCAGCTGTGTGCGCACATTCCATGCTCCAACACAGAGCGTCTTGCGTCCTCGGGCTTGTGTCAGGTTGCTAACGAACGAATCTACATTATGCGTAAAATGTGGTTTGACAAGCGGTCTAGTTTCGATCTTTCATTGTCGAGTCAGTCCTCTAACGACTTAGGTGATGACAGCCATCAGGCGAATAACGTGAATATCCAGTTGTCACATGACATTTGAAATTGTCACATGATTACGACAAGCAATTTGGTGTGGAACGGCGGTTAAGTGTGAATTGCGTAACGAGGGTGGGTTATGTTGCTGCGTGTAATCGGAAGGACGTGAATATCTCCGTTATCTTATAGTTACAAAATAATTCGTAGCTATTAAAGTTGTTGACAGTTTGTGATATGTTGCAGAATCTAAAATCTTATAAATTTGTTCCCTAAAGATTTCTTTGTTTCAACCTTCCGAAGAGGTAAACAAGAAATGTGCGGCTGTTTAATGACGTAAGGATTAGTGGAAAAATAACGCAGAGTCGCATTCTACGTTATTTCGAAAATCTGAAGGTAAAATATAATGAAACTGGACGTCATAGACCTGGAAACATAATTTTATTTAGATTTCGGCGTGGTTGAGCAGGAAAGCGTGATCATCATTTCGACAATCCAGCTGTTGCTGAAACATGAGAACTAAGCTTTTTATAATACTACAAACGTGAGACGCCTGCAACCTACTTCAACGTAGGACAATTCACCATGCTTTACCACTCGTTGGCACCACTTTTGTTAACTTTTCCATGAAATCAAGATGTACGCTGCCCTATGAATACATCCTTTTCCCACGCGTATTCCCGCTCCTTTTGTTAAGCGGCTAATCAGGTGTAATCGACTGGGAAACGACGTGATGTCTACGGCGAAAGCGTTTCCCCCGCTGTTTTTTAGGCCAATCAAACGCGGAGGCTTCATGGACCAATAGCAACTCAGTAAAACGCACGCTTAAATCGGCCGTTCTTGCTAATATTGCCCCCCGGTTATTAGACCGCCGCATAGCGTCATCCCAGTTATATCCCTCCACATTCCCCGTAGCCCTAAAACCTAACCAACCATTGCAATACGGCCTTTTTCAATATGCCACTTAAGGGAAAACAACTTGTATCACTTAGAAAGGTAAGTATATTAATGGCAATTATTTACATGTGTACAAAACGTGGAGCGTTAATTTGCATCTAGGTCGAAGGCATTTTGTTCATCCAGATCCACAATCCGTATGTTCTCTTGTTTAAAAAGCGATGCCGTTATGTTACCTCGCACAAACCTGACTACCATCCCCACTTTCTCGTGCGCACGGATTTGGTGTATATCGTTTGTCCCTTGCACAATGCAACCACCCTTTACAACATTCATTAAGGAGGCTATCTTGGATGGTTGCGTATTCCGTTCTCTCGTGCAGTTGCCCTAAGTACGTACCGAATGAATACTACATGGCAAGCCTTACCCAGTAAAAATGCTTTTAATTGTGTTCGTTTGAAGGCAAACGTCTGGCGTTCACCGGAATAGGTCATTTGTGAGGCAATTGCCTGGGTTTTTAGTCGCCCCAGCATACTCCTAAGTAGGGCTCCGGCACTGGGGGCACCGATACCCCGAAAGTAATCAGCCTATAGGCACAACATTAGCGGGTTAGTAATCTCCAGACTTACTATTGCTGAATGGAACTTGGAATCCAGCATTTTGCTACCAACTTCCTGTTACTGTTTCACTGATGTCACAGGTGGGGGCAAAGAAGGTGCCTGTTTGCTGGCCAGTCGCGCGATTTCGGCTGTCAACCGTTCCACGGTTGCACGTAACGCATTCATTTGTACATTGACGCGATGACAGCTCTAAGAGTTTGCATGAGGTGCAAAATGAAATTTTCCACCATTCGAACATAAACGCAATTGTTGAAAATCAGCCTTAGTAACCGCTTCCTGTAAAACACCTCCTGCAAGTGATAGAAACAAAAGTATTAATTTCTCACCGTTGATGTTTTGCGTTATTTTGTGTACACCGTATGTTACTTTGCCATCGGACATTCGATGCTCATTGCTGCATGACGAGACGGAGTAACTGACAGCAGTAGGTGCAAACTTTCTCTTCTTTGCGCCAACATCTTCATCGCTGTCGTCGTCTGGAAAACGTCGTTGTTCACTGTTAAAATGATAGTCAGCTGGAAGGGCAAAGTTACATCTGACGTTTTTGGGGTAAACCCATGTTTATAGTATCATCACTTGAAAGTAGAATACCGGGAGTGTATCTGACTTCCATTTCCCTCGCATGTTCGAAGTCAACTGCGGTGAAATGTTGGTAGGTTTGATATCAAGTAATGCAACTTTCTTGTGGTAACTAGTATGCTACCTGGTAACTTCGGGTCGTCGGACTTCGGCTGCAGGTGGTTTCGTGCATACCTGTAGTACGCACTCCCAGGTAGTCGCGGAATGGTCGCTGTTGTTCGCGCAGCATTAAGCCAGGTGCTGCTGGTGACAGCAACATCCTGGTTGTCGTCCGCCTCAATTTTAACCACACAGTAACACTTCTCGTCCATATCTGAAAATGAATAGCATTTCGTTAGTTGTGGTTAACGCTCTTCAGGCTAGCAGAAAAAGAATACACGAACTAGATTCACTGGTCCATGTTTATTAATTTTTTGTTGAACGTATGTAACAGTGGAATAACAAGTGAATTGGAGGACGAGGAAAACAGAACACATTTACATAGTACATCAGAAAAAAGTACACCATACAAGTGATCGTTGACGTCGCTTACCTGGAATGCGTGCAACATGGAAGATGCAATGCCATGCACCCAGAAGTCAGTAATAGTTTGGGAACACTTACAATGCAGAACATGTAGGTTAGGGTCAACACTGTCAAATCAGCTGATTGATATCACAACAATAACCGTCCATCTGTACCAGGTCGCCGCAGTGTCCACATGGCAGTCCTGATGTAGGCTTCTTCACTCACCTCGGTAGCATACCACTTGTAGTTTAACCCATCGGGAAGTCGTATAAAGGCAAGCCAGTATTAGCACGCTCCACTACCTTACTGGCGAAAGCAATGATGGTGCTCAAGCAAGCCACGGCCGTGCGGCTGTTGCAGTCATGCAGTTTTTTGAGTACATGATTAAGGGCTTTATAGTGGCGGTTGGTATTAGCTACAGCAAGCGGCCGAAGCTGCCGGCCTACCAACCGCCGAACTGGCAAATTGTACTCTGCAAGCCACCGCTCATAAATGGGGACCTCACCACTGTAAAGGAAAATGAACACTACGAAACACCTTACCGTAGGGGTAGAGATGTTGACGAAACACCGCCAAAATGTGAATGTACGAAAGACACATTGTGCCGTAAAAAGGGCATCAACATGTGCCGTGTAGGCTATGGATGACGAAAGCGCCGCCATCTTGTTGCAGTTGAAACTGCAATGTTCAAAGTGATCACTAGAGAATTGCTTACCCGGCTCTCAGACACTGTTTCGAAAGGGAGTCGTGGAGTCCCTCCTTTCAGATATTTTTGGACAAAGTGACTTGCGAACGTCGTCATTCTGTGAAGAATGTTCTTCACGTACCAGTCAACCTCCACAACCTCACGATGGTCGCGCCCATAGGTCGTTTGTATTTCATAATCCCGTAGCAGCTACTCACCGTGGTTCCATATTTTCTGAATGGTGGCGACTAGGAAGTCTCTTGAGTGTATTCTCTTCTTCAACCGTCCGTTCGCGTTCTCCAGCCTATTATTCGTTCGACTGCCCAAGTGGACAACATCGCACTGAGCATGGATGGCCCACTCCGGCTTGATGTACAGCCAATTACACAGCAATTCATTCGGAAACTTCTTATCCCTACGGCCAAAAGTGTAACAGTGCAACTTACTCTTCCTCACTTTCTGCCGTAGCCATTTGGTGGAAGAGAAAACGACTGCGAAAGGAGTTGATCTCACAACAAACATAACGGATGAATTTCGTCCACTTACATGCTTACGTACGGTATCGCGTACATGAAAGTAATACAATAGGATGTCGCAGCCGTACACTACATGGGCTGCCGTCATCTGCGCAGCCATCTTATCTATGAAAAATGTTTTCACCACAATCGGCTCGCCCATCACTTTCCGAAAAATTTCGAAAAGTCTACGTAATGAAGCACACTTCCCACTACGAACGTACCCGTACATCACGGGTCGGCCGTGTCCCAGACCACTTGTCACTAGGACCTAGCATAACTTCCAACTTCGAAAGTATGAGGAAATATACAATGACATACTTGTGCCTGTTTGTCCCATGAGTTACATCCATATTCACAACATGTGGAAAACTTTGGAATAGTTCAATCTGCACTCGCTGGGGGAAGCAGATATGCGTATATCGGTTGCCTTCATCCCTCAGAGTGCGCACCACACCTATAGCACTAATCACCGGCAGCACCTCATCAAGGTTTTTAATATTCCATGATCAATCTTATGTAACAAACTCACCGGACGTTGCAGGTTTTCACTTGTGGCGGATGCTTCCAACGTCAGCAGTTGTGGTAAGCTTCCCGTAAACATCCGCTACATATATGTAGGCAGTATATTGCCTAATGTCGGAAGCTGGTGTATCATACTGGAACAGACTCCTGCACTCGTTCAATTCACCGACGGTGAGTCCACGATTCTTAGGATGGGATTCATATAGCAGAAGTTCGAGAGGGTGGTTGTGCTCCAACTCGAACGGGCTCACAGCCAGACACGCACCTCCTCGGACCCGATGAAATGGTGATCTGCAACATGTGTCGCGAGCACTGGTTAGTTAAAACTAACAACAGTTAACCCACTAGACACGTCGCACACCCCTGCATACACTCCTACGCCTTTTACACTTCGTACAACGACAATAAATCTGCGCGGTTTCCAGGAAACCAAGTAATCTTACCTTATCGTACTCCAAGGTATTTTTCGACCTACGGCTCGTTCCACGAGCATAAATAAGGCCCACCTCGTCCATGTACCTCTGAAGACACTCGTGAAAGTGTGGGAAAGTGCGAAATTCGCGATCCTCAAACATCGCCTTGAAACTAGCAATATACTCCATTTCCTACAATTAAAAAACAGACAACTGGAAGTGAAATGAAAAAAACAAGTGACAAAAATAGAAAAAAGTACATTGGAAATAATTCCAGCATTATTGTGATGACATTCACACACGCAATCAACCACAACAACAGAAACCATACCAGTTTTCGAAAATTAATTACGAGAAATTGGTTTTCAATTAATGGTCATTTAAAACGAACAGATATGAGGCCTTGACGCATATTTCGACGATTTCAATTTCTGCATCAGCTACCAAGACATCAAAACGATTTATTACGGGAAAATAATTTTCCCGAACACGACAGCTCGGGAACTCACGTTCTTCGGCTAGGATTCATGGGTTATGTTAATTGTTATGTCTGAAGCCATTCGTCCTGACTGCGTAACCGATTGCATTACTCATTCTACGGATCACAAACTCACCACTGTTATTTGACGCAGCTTGACAACTCAGAGCCAAATTTAGATATCTAGTTGTTTGACGTGATATTTTACCAAGTTGGTTTTATCTTCGCTTGCTTGATACCTTTGGCGTTCCGGATTGGAATGTAACTGGCCCGATGAGAATTAACATAAAACAGACTGTTCCTAATACGGCCTCCTATTTCTGATAGACTCATTGAATCTATCTGAAACATTGAAAATGAATTTGTTTTCACTGTAAACACTTGTCGGTCTACTGTCTGAGGTTAATGATTTTCAGTTAAGTTTAGGAGCGTACATAGGATGCAATTAAGCTGAGCGAAATGTACTCGTTGACAGTGCATTATAGTCATTCCGGTTGTTCACTACGTACGTTGATGCACACCAGTGTATGAAGCCGGATTATCCTGCAGCTAGTGTTTCATCCTTATAGCGTCCAACCATTTCTGGAAAGCGACCGGTACTGTCGTTTCTTGGGCGTGACCCCTAGATAATTTTTAATGCTATTCGCTACTAACGCAGATCGTTAGTTGACAGTGGGTATGCCACTGAAGTACCGTCCCTGTCGTACTATCATATTTGCACATGAACACGGGGGATATTGTGACTGACCTTCACTCACACTGAATAATAAGTCAAATTGGCTTTATAGTGTGACCTGATCGTACCACGCTGAACACAGAACGAGATGCATTTACAAAATTCATGGATGGGGTAAGGTGCTCATCGTCGGTCAAGGCCCTTTTTCCCGGTCCCCCTTCACCTGATTCATTCATGTGTCTTTACCGGCTATACCGACAGACGTGTTGGATAAGCAGATACTTAGATTACGTTAATCCTTTGTTTGTGGGGGCATAAGAACGCGAGAATATCTTGAGAGTGACGACTGGACCAAGACATCCACCGCCACTCCAGTCCTCCGCTCTACATCACTGCGTCATTCGTCCTAGTCTGTAGCCTCCGCTCATTCAGTCCACCTACGCTATGGCCGTGGTAGATTGACTACAAGTAATGAATGTTCAGATCAACGCCGATCGCTCGTCTCGGGATGCGTGATGAAGTAGGAAAGTTTGAATGTGGAATTGTACATAGTTTTCGGTATTAAGTTGTGCTCCTAGCAAGCAACATCTGTAATGACTGCTTGTCAGATTTCACCGAAAAGAGCCAGTTGTTTGAGGAGGTGATTTCAGTTTCCGTGGTCGGGTGAGGACACATAGCACATCAGTTGTGAAGCTCATGGTTGCGAGTTGAAAGCAAGCTTATTCGTATTTATGAGAACTGCAATGCCTGTAGAAGCGGTAAATACCAATCTGTTAGGTTGCTGAAAATGTTGGGAACAGAATGTGACACAACTTCATATATGTGCTCGGCAATAGTCTCACTTAGGTAGCTTTGCGGCAATTGTGAGTAAACGGATACAGTAAAGTTGGTGACGTCGATCGTTTCAACCGTTGCTGAATGCTTCGCTCACTTTCTTTGTCGCATTCAACACATAAGGCATCATGGCTAAGCGCTATCCGGCATCGATCTGCAACTCTTGCTAGTCTCCTGTTTTCATATGATTATTATGCGTCTTCATCCAGCCACCTGAAACAGACATAACTTGCTACTCCGTTTTGTTCACGCTGTCAACTGGCCATTTGTGTTCGTCTTCACGTAAGCATAGACGCTCATGGTCCCTCCATGAACTTCTCGTGTGGTGAACCGTCCTTCACCGCTCTGTCAAACAGTCGCACTCAGGATCACGACGTGGTTCAGTATCAGACACCGAACGTCAACAGGCCCATGCTTGAAGATCAAACTCTGTTACCCAAATAGCTATCGAAGTAGTATATTTTATAAAATATTCACGGATCATTTCAACAGCCAAAAAAGATGCTCAGCAGGAACCAAGTAAACAGTTATTTGTACGACGTTCAAACAGATTCTTTTGGACATTTGGCAGTCACTGATGTCCGCCAACTGCTAGTGGCGTTCACTGGGCGCTGAGTGGAGATACGTATCTGCTGAATCTTATGATCCAGTCGGGCTTATTCATACTCCGTCAACCGCCAACAACTTACCTGCAGTGAACTCAAGCCAGACAGCAAAGATCCACCCAGTGGAACCACGGTGGAGCGTTAGTAACATATTCCAACCGATCTTCGAGGACGAACGGCGTGTGTCGAATCTATGTCGGTCGTGGTGTTACCGGCTAACTTAGTTCGCACGGCTTCGCTAAGCCGACTGATAAACTTGCCAAAAGAGAGAAACCCATGAGGTATGAATAACTCACGCTGACCAACTCAAACAACTAACGATCAGTCCGATCCCACAAACTCGCATTGCTTATTAGCCTCATTACGAATGATGTACACGCTTTTAACGAGAAGGTACTAACAGTATACATATCATAAGTTTATTCGTCAGTATGTGATTGCTATATATTTACAGTTGTTCTTCAACGTTCCGTGTTCTTTTCGAAAATGCATGGAAAAACGAGCTTCAGTACGAACGTCGATGACGTGTGGTTTCTATACAAGAGCCCCGTCGGCCCGTTGTCTGCACCAATTTCACGGTCGCGCCACGATGAGGTGGGGCTGGATTTATGCGGTGGGTCCGTGCAAAAAAGAAAGTGCCGGAGTTACGAGGGTCAACTCACGTGTTATCCATCACGCCAAGCGTTGAACGGGTAGGCCTCTCGGAGTGACGCTGGCAAAATGTACAGGACAAATCCTCCGCAAAAATGGGGACGTATACGCAATCCCGGTGATACCGTTGAGGGCGGTGCTCGCATCGAATCCAGTTGTCCATGCTTCGATCTTCGGATGAAGATGCGTACCTTCCACATTCACCGCAAATGTCGGTAGACAACTCCGTGTCGTCCATTTACCGATTGTAGGCTTGCGGCATAATTTGAAGTGGTCTGGTGCTAGGTCCTGGTTGTGGGTGGTCAAAAACTGTCGCGTTCTGGCGCGGCCGCTTCGGGGGTGGGGGACGGAGGAATCAGAGGACTTCCTCGACTGATGTTGGGGTCACCGGTGTTGATGCGCCGGGCTGGTCGACCGACGTCGAAGTAAGGTCAGTTGTGTTGTCTGCCACATCGGCGATCGTAGTTTGGCCGGGAGTTGTGAAATCGTCCAGCTTGGCGATGAATACCGGCGGTACTTCATATAGAGAGTAGTAAAACGGCAATGGACTACTTGGGCATGTCTGAAGAAATTGCCTCACATCCCGTATAAATTGGTCGAACGCTTCGCGGGAGAAGTTTCAGGATGCTTGTGATCCGAGTTCGTTGAACGCTGACAGTCCTGATGATCCCACCTTAGTTCTGCGCACTGTTCCGAATGTGGCAGCCGGTGATAAATGATTGCGTTGAATTCGCGATTCCACCTTGCGGCAATTGAACAGTTGCCTGATTTAACATGAGCAATGTCAGCTGAGATAATTACCTCACTGTCCATTTAAAGGAAAAGGTTCACCCGCACGGCAGCAAAAATTCCACGTGAAACAGTAGTCGTATTTCAAGCTATCTTGGTCGATCCTATGGGGTCTCCTATCACTCTCAGTTACCATTAATGGTTTGGCGGTTGTATCCACGGATAACTCATGACTAGTCCGCATGTGTACCGAAAGTCTGTCTACCGCCCCTGGTTTCTGTTTTTGTGCGAAGGCCTTCAGTTGAAGTTTGCCGAGGTTTGGTTGAATGTGGCGGCTGGCTGTCGCCAGCCAAGCCTGCCTTTTTTTCATGGTATGCTGTAAAACACTGCCGACTGGTTCCGCAACTTTTCACACACGAATTTGACCGTCGAATCCGTGCAGCTTCATTGAGCGATGAGTTACCTCCACGAAATTGTTGTCTTGAGTTCTAAATGTTGGAGACCTCGGAGAGTAGCTGTTATATCACTTGGTGGAACGCGGAATCAACCGCTGTTGCGAGCAGTTGAAGATCGCTGGGTCCTGCTGCTAGATTTTGTGCAAGGATGTGGTGAAGCCCTCCGAACTCCCGGTTTGCATAGCCCTGCAAAATTATTGGAGACCAGTGGGGACGGTGACGCTGTTAAAATGATTAAAGTGAATACGATGAGACCTACCCATTGGGTTACTTTCTTCAGGCGGTGAAATGGGCGTAATAGCTGGCGTGAAAGAACCTTGCATTGACCACAGCAGTATTCCGTCAATCTCCTCTTCGTTAAGATTTCTGCGACGGGGCTCCATTTGGGCAGCGATGACGTCCACCGGATGATTGTGTTTGGCGTCCGCTCTAGTCACCCGGTAAATTCCCTCAGCGTTGCGACTGATGTTGACAAACTAATGGTATCCTGTTTGTCCATGCGGCTCTGTGTGAACACCGCGGCTGGGACGTAGCAGTTGACCCCTCCTTGTGCATAGGAAAACTCGTCGGCTTATTTTCCCTAGTCTGATGTCGTGGTACCTATGCGGTAGAACGTTCCGGTAACCTGCTGAAAGTGACGGAAGTCGGCTTCAAACAGGTCGACTGACCCGAAAAGTTTTGGGTCTGTACCCGACCCAAAATATTGCCGGAAACTATCGTTTAGATCAGTGGTAATCGACACCGAGCGAACTTCTAGAAAAGCGACGTATTCCATATCGCATGTGCATTTACAGCGATTTCGTTACCGAATTGTCTAACGATGCGGCCAGTTTTCACCAACCACCTCATTTTCTTGATTCGCACGTCCATTTCATTTACTTAAATTGTCCTCAATCTCATTCGTTGAGTCGTAGAGGGCGTGAGCTTACTTGTGCGGTACAGCAACCTTAGGCAGCATTTCGAGGCCAATATTCCAGATGTTAGGTTGCCAACATCCACTTCGTCCTCTGAAATTGAATTTTAACCGGAACTGGAACGGAGCATATGGTTAAGCAACAACAAAACATCAGCTGCTCGACGATGAGCAGTCACTCCAATGGATCCACGTCTCCACCGGCTAACCAGGCTTTTAACAACTTACAGACAGACGGAATGCATATAATCAACAGAGGATGAAGTATTCATAAAAAGTGAGAGTTCAGTGAATAAGGATGCTCGAATAAACACATTATGGCTGCAAACACAATCAATCAAATGTCTACGAATGCGCCGATCATTTGTCTACATTGATACGGCTGCAGCTTTCAATATGTGCGATATCGAGTTCACTACGCATGCTTTCAGCAAATACCCAACGAAATAATACATATATATATACAAACATGGACGTATTAAATCCCCCTACTTCCATATGAATATGTACACTTCTGCCACGTAGGCTGCAGCTACATAAACAGGTTCTCCCATCTGGCATAACCCCTTCCTGTGACTCCGTTTCCTCTCTACCCCACCTTGTCAACATTGTGCATCCTGTGGACCAACCATGTATGTCCGAATGTGCTTTTCGTCATTGGTTTGCACTCGCGATAAATGTGCAGTATACGTCGGAGGGATACCTTCTCCCGAACCGTAAACATGGGCATAAGCATTGTTCGTTTGTTTCGTTTCAGGAGCATTTTGGTAGTATCGTGTTTCCACGACAGATCCAAAACTTGGATGGAGTTGGAGCCGGACTTAAACTTTTCGAAGTTAAGTCCGGCCCTTCATATTGCATGCGACCAACCGAACCTGAATTCGGTGACCACATAAGACGCGTTTACGCATCCGTCCGTAAGTAAAATGTATTGCGGTCATCTTCCGGTATTCGAGAGAAGGCCACTGGACAAAAGAGATGTGCTGCCTACTTCAACTTCAATCGCATTACAAACGGAGATCTTCGCGTCACGAAATTCTCCATGGTACACAACCTCCAAGTGACGCAATCACAGCCCAGCGCGAAGTTTCGAAGCACCGCCTCACGGATGAATGAATCTATAGGTTCCGACCGTTTGTACTCAAAGGCACTGTCTCATTCAGTATTGCGCGACACATCCGGCGACGTTTCAACAAGAAAACAATGACAAAGGATGTGTGTAATCCCTGAGCCCGGGTGTTGGCGATGAGAAGAACCACCAGCTATCTCGGTCGTTTGCAAACGCAGCTGAACACAAACGGTAAGTGCTTCCTGAACGTAGATAGTGCTAGCCGTCTAACCCATTTTACGTTCATGAAAACTGTGTCGGCGATATCCCGAGGTCATCGGGATTGGTACCACATAAGAGTTTTAAGGAACGGTACAGTCTGTTCGTTTCAGTGGTTGTAGATGTTAGCGGAGTAGGTTTGCCGGTTCGCTTCAGTTGGCTTGCAAACGAGACGACGGCAGCGATTGCCTTGTTTCTTCGGCATTCCGTGCTCTTCGTTGGACCGCTGGGGTCGAGAACAATGATCATGGACGAGAGTGCAGCCATACAAGCAGCGATTGCGCAAGATCTTCCGCATGTCCACCAACATCTGCGCCGAGTGCACATTCTGAGGAACGTGCGCGGTCGGACCTCTAATCAGACCGCAAACAAGTAGTTCATGGTAGCTATGTACACGCGTAACAAGTGGAGGTAGGCTATAGCGTTAACTAAATGCCTAGCGCCGACCTTTCGTTTTATAGTGAGCGCCTGATGACCAGTCTCATAACTTGCTGCCGCAGCCCGGAGGTACCCACGTTTGGCCGACTGGACAAAAACTTCGTAAGAGCAATGCATTGATCAATCAAGCGGTACAATCTAAACGTGCATATCAGGATTCGGCAGGCAGCCGAGCGCACGACGGCCATCTTCGATCGAATCCTCAACCACCGTCAGGCACTACTCCTCCCTACATGCCGCTCTTACCACAAGATAAATAATCGTTTTGATTATGTCTGGTTGGGTAGTCGACTGGTTGCGGAGGCGGCGCGGTTAATATCGAAACCCACCTGACTTTCGATCTTTCCGCGATGGCCAATGCGGTGGGGGATTACACTCACACGTACGCTGTAAATCCCATGATTTGGCATTGCAATTGTCCGTTTGCAATAGAGTACCTGTTGCGATGCACGCACTCCTTGCACGTATACCAGCCGTTCGACGGTCAACTTGATGACTTCCCCCTAATACTCCGTTAGACCAGGCAGTTCAGTGGGATTTTGGAAGTTCCCGCGATGAACTACCAGGCGCCCAGGAAAACTTGTCTGTTCATTCGGCATGGCCGCATTCTCAGTGCTTGGAATGATGGCCAGAAGACAGCTGGACGACACAACGTTCACCCAGTCGCTAGAGGGGAATTTCTTCATAATTTTGGCCACAGTCGATTGCCGCTTCACTTCATCCCAATATTACATGAAAAACAAACGGTATCTCCGCAGGACCTTTGGATCTCTCGGAGAGTCAGTCGGGCGACCAAAATAGTCAACTTTACTCACCGGAACGAACAGTTTCGGCCCCGGCGCCGGCAGCGCAATCATCAGTTAATTTTGGAACGGTCCAAATATTTCAATGCCCTCCTTTGACGAAACATTGGAGGACCTTTCCAACACTACCAGCAACAGTAAATGTACTGGGACAGATTTTATTGACACTAGTGGTATTAGTGGCAGAAGCGTGCTCGGATATTTGCAAGGAATGTAGACAGAGGAAATCGCCGGCCGTGGATCACATTATTGAACATAGGATCACATGTCAATTCTGCCCCAGCGTTATCGTTGGGTGTAGTGATCAGCGATTGTATGGCTTCTCTACAACCATGTTTTCCGGCATGTTTGTTCAGTGCGCATGATTTTGTGTACGCTTGCTACAGTAGGCCTGATACGAACTCAGTACTATCTACTCCAACCGTGCAAGAAATTGCACGCAACGGATTATTGCCCTTTTCCCAACGACTCATTTACCATTTCATTTTTCAAGGTCGTTTAGCCCGAACATTGTTGAGCGTTATTTAACACACTCGAAGGTTCCACGTACTCTTCGCTTGGCGCGCTTTTGGGTACCACCGAATGGGCTGTAGCCCGTCTCGCGCCCCTTTTCTTCATCTTGGTTGCGGCCGTTGGTCCCAGACTACGCTGCAGCTGACTAATTATCATATTTCCATACATTGCTCGAAATACGTGGCCTGTTTTTCAACACCATTGCGTCTTTTAGTCCAATACATCTTGGGACTACGTTTCAACTGCCCTTCAGAAGGAATTCTTCATTGCTGGTGGACGAGGGCTTAGCGCATGGCCGCTTGTCCACTACGTGGGATTGCGCCTTCAGGCCGTTCTTAGATCAAGGACTGTATTGCATGCAATTCCAGCAGTATTTTGAGGCTAGCGTCAACAGAAAGTGCAATTACTTTTGTCATGGTTGACACTACGGCTGGGGTGAGAAATAGGGAATTAAACTATGAGTATGTTTTAAATAAAATTTGCCAACGACTTTCAATTTCAGATCCACCGTATAAACCAACCACTCCTCCCTATGGTACAGTGCTGAAACCGGATTAGATGCCGGGCTAACTGGGCTTCGGTAAATCACTTGCACAAAACGTTTTGCACATGCAGGCCCAACACTTGTACGTCTTCCTCATTTCCAGTTTCAAACGAAGACAAGAAATGCCGAGGAGTACACGGATTAGGAAATGTGATGCGCCTTGAAAAAGAATGATATCATATGTGTAAACATGATGAGATAATTCAACCGAGTTCAATTGTTCAGTCTATGTTCCACTTCGTTCCTACTCCATCCAATAGTTGATCATTAATTTTTGCATCGTCTGCAGCTAGCTGTTTTTTGTAATTTTTTTCATTGCTGGACAGCGCGGTGTTTATCTTCACTTACATTTATCGTCACCATAACGAATTGCATCTCGACTGTCAATTTCTAGCAGCACGCTGTCGGTTAATGTAGTCGCCGCTGTTCAAGCATGCAACTGCGTATGCGCGTTCTCCTCTCATTTTTCAACGTTCCGTATTGTTCCACATGGTTGATTGGAGTGCAGATGTTGTGATATGTCCGTCACATCGTTCGGTCGGGGTTTTCTATAAAGTTCTGCCATCAGGTGTGTTTCAGGGGTCTCAGCGCTTTCGATGAGTCTGTGTGGTCCATTTGGACATACAGAACGTCCTATTCTTTTCACCAGGGAATTTCTGTAATTGCGTACCGTCATCCAACGCCCTGTAACCAGTTCACTTTGGTCGCGAGCGCGCCAAAGAACTGTCGTATCCTAGAAGATGGCGACTTTACCGGTAGTTTACCCGTGTTTTTTGCACAATTCTCGTAGGTTCAAGAAAGTTTCAATATGCCTCCATCCGCCATATAGCGTCAGCTTCGTTCCACTCTCGAACAGGTGTCACAAGTCTTTTCAACCAATCAGAAGGATTTTTAAATCTGATGACCACCTACCCCGCAGAACGCCGTCACACAATTAACATTTATCCCATGCCCGACTACTAGTTTGACCGCACGTTAAATTATGGTGCCATTGTTGACCTACAGAAGCAAACCAAACACCCAGATATTATCATACTGGCTGGCGATTTCAGAGCTCAGTCTGGTTATTTTTCTCCGGACGAAAAGCGGTTGAATGGTATTGTGATGGTTCCAGGATTACAGAAATGAAGTAGTTAAATTAGCTGAACCCCAGAGCTAGCTTCAGCGCAATAGTAATAACAACCGAACTAGACAAAGCAAGTAATTTATCCGTCGAGCGCAATTGTACAACCTGTAGTCAGCCATGTAATAAAACAACGGTCATGAGAAATATGTTTAGTGACGGTCATCACATCCGCCACAGTTTAAGTGAGTTCAAATGAGACTCCTGAGGAAGGCCACCCGAGGTGTTTGAGACGTAGAGTATTACAACTTGCTCATAAGGTTGTGTTATTCTCAATCCATTTATCGAGAGTCAGGATTGTTATTTTTTTGCATTGTTTATTTTTGAGACTTTCAGAGATTCGGCACAGCGGTGGTTCGTTCTCAATAGCATCTTCAACCGGAGGTTCTGAACCTGAAATAGACTCAGAAACATCGGCATTAGTGATGGGCACTACAGAGGTAGAGGTAGGTAAGTTATACACAAGTTGATCGATATGTCTACCCATCATCTAAATGGAGTATGCGAGACATTCGACTACCCAGGTTATGGAGGACAATTCCTCGAGATGATCGGAGGTCATTGCCAAGATGGTATACAACTTAAACGGATTACAAACTAAGCATGTTGGTTCGAAGGACACGGTTTTTAAACAACTTAGCTGGACTGCTTCCAGTTGTTAAATGGTCAGAATTTCGGTACTGCATCAAGAAGTTATCCACACCATTCTCCGGTTCCTCAAAACTAGACGGGTTGATAGACTTGATCACACTTTTCACAATACGAACAAAGTTCTCAGCAGGACTGTTAGACAGAGGATGTCTTGGTGCAGTCAACAGATGTCGACATCTTACTTTCTTCAGCCAGCCTTCAAACTTTTGTGCGGTGAAATGAATGCCATTGTCAGTGACCAACGCACATGGTACTCCTTCCTGACTGAAAGTTTTCCTCGATGCAGTCTGAGTGAAGTCTGCAATTGCTGACGACATAAAATAGACTACCGGCCAACGTGAATGTGACTCAAGGATAATCAAAGCATAGTATTTATCCAGGAATGGACCACAATAATCCGCGTATATTCGTTGCCAGGCCTCAAAAGTCATTAGCCGAGGTGTCCATTCTGACGGTTGCGACTGCGCTTTGTGTACACACTGAGTACAAGCTTTAAAAATGTTACATAAGTCAGCAATCAATTCTGGCCACCAACAAATCAGACGAACCAAGGACTTCATCTTTTCAATTCCCAAATGACCGGAGTGTAAGTCATCTAGTACTGCGGATCGTAATGTGGGAGGAATAACAGTTATATCACCATGACACCATAATCCGTCGGGAGTAACACAACGCTCATCTCGACGTTTTTAGAATTCAGGATATCTTCGCCGAACACTGCAATTCCAATGAGTGCGTAATGAAGTAATAATGGCACGATAGTACTTTCGTGTGTCACGAATCAAATCAGAACGAGATACCGGAAGTGGCTGAGTAACCATACAATCTGAATCACCACCTTCTCCAGAGTCGGCATATTATGATAAATATTTAGCATGGGGAGTGAATTTTGCACTACGGTGCTGGATGTTATAGGACTACGCAGCCAAAGCAACACTCCATCGTTGAACCATTGCCGCAGAAGACTTGGTAACGGATTTTTTAGGATTATAAATGAATTTCAGAGCTTCATGATCAGTTACTGTAGTGAAATGAGCACCGAACAAGTATTTATGACGTCTACTGATCGCCCAGTAAACCGCTAATGCTTCCTTTTGTGTTTGTGCATACCCACGCTCAGCTTGAGTGAGACGTCTAGAAATACAAATAACAGGATGGCCCTCTTGCTATAGCACAGCTCCAATACCCGTTGGTGACGCATCAGCGACCAATGCTGATGGTAATTTTGGAGAAAACATGAGTAATACCACATCGAAAGACAGAAACTTCAACAAAACTCGGAGAGTTCGTCCATGTAAATCAGTTCAAACAAAATTATTTTGAGGAAGAAGAGGAAACAAAGGTTTTGCCTTATCATTGAAGCAAGGAATAAATCGAGAGTACTACCGGAGAGAACCCATCAAATAACGAAACTCATCAAAAGATTTTGGAGTGTACGCCCTGAACATAAGCGAAAAACAATGAGGATCAGGACGACAACCATTCTCATCAACAAGAAACCTTAAACATGAAAACTTGGATGCACCGAAAATACACTTGGAAGAATTAATAGCAACGTTTAAAGAGCAAAACCGCTCAAATAAAGCATACAGTCTTTCAACATGAATAGACATGGTTGGCGCGTGAGCAATATCATCCTGTTAATTGGAAACACCCTCTAAGTTGGCAGTAATGGTGTTCATAACATCTTGAAATATGGCGGGTGATGCATTCAGACCGAAAGGCAGAAAATTATACCGAAACAATCCGAAGGGAGTATTGATGGCTGTCAAAGCACTGGAAGCCTCATCAAGTGGAATATGCAAGAAAGCGTCCTTTAAATCGAGTTTTGGAAAATATTTTGAGCCGCGAAATTGATGCAGAATGTCCTCTGGTTCAACAGTGACACAACTCCTCTGCAAAAGGAACCTGTTGAGCGTAATTTGGTAATCACCGCAAATTCGGGGCGTTTTGCCATCACGTTTAAGCGGAGTCACAATGGGTGTAGCCCAAGTCGAAGATTGCAAGGGCGTTAATAGGCTTTTCTCAACAAGCTTGTCGAGCGCATTTCCGACAGGTTCACACAACCCAAAAGGAATTATTCGTCGCTTCATAAAGATCGGACTGCCTTTGAACTCGAGTGAAACTGGTTTAATACACATACCACCAGAAGCGTTCGAAAAGTGAAGGAGTAAATTGCGCATCTGTGATTTACGTGCATCCGACGACAATGAAACAGAAATGTTCAACAGTTTCTTATCTTTCAAACCGATGATCCATGGGCCACGATCAATAATCAAAGAGCGGCAGCTAGTAACACTGGAATGAACATCAGAAAGAGTGATTTGACAAGAACCAAGAATTTTTAAAGCATGTCCAGTGATACCCTTTACAGAAACTTCGGAAGGTTTCATAACTGCCGTCTTCAGGCACTTTACGAAATGAACAGGGATAAATGACTCAACGCTACCGGTGTCCACAATGAATGAATGTTCAACGCAACTATTAACTAGGTAGTTTTGTTCAATGTGACTGGTGAAATCAACAGAATTAACAGCAAGAGCAATAAAATGAAAGTCAGAAATCAAATTATCTCCGTCACAACTGGAATGTGTGAAGGAGGACTTTCAACTATGGCAAACGGATTGAATGTGCCCGAGTTTACCACACCTGTGGCACTTAGCGTTACGAAATCGACCAGTCAATCGAGAGTGCTTGCTACCACATGGCTTACAGTAATCCCACCGTCGGGTAGTATTTGGATCAGATGCAGGGCGATTATCATCGATTGCATTTCCAGCATTTACTTATTCAGACGGCCGCCTATGCTGACCTTCTGATCGCCTCACGTTGTTGTTGTATTAAGCCATCGGTTAATCTTTTACAGCAGCTTTGACATCCTGATGCTGTTTGAATAATGTTTTGTCTGATTGGAAAGTGGAGTTCGGCAGCAGTAGAAGCTTTTGTTGTAGATCACGCAAATTTATTCCAGCAATCAAACGGTCACAGAATTGAGTATGTAATTGGTCTTCGAAATTACCCCGAACTGTTTGAGTCCGAATTTCAAGAATAATCTGTCTGACATCTTGATTTTCTTCTCTGACGTACCTATGAAATTTAGCTCGCTCGGTTGGTTCAAAGGTTACAGGTTGAAAATGTGAAAGCAGCAGTTTCTTCAAAAAATCGTAGGGAAGAGAAATCAGTGAATCAGGAAGTGTCAAGTTTTTCACCAAGCCGTACGCATCCTTGCCAATTACGATGAGGAAGTGAGCGGCTTCCGTTTCCGCCTTCATCTGTTTGCCCGTGAGACACCATATTTCGAGGCATTCCAAATAGTCCTCGATTCCTTCGACGGATTATGAATATTGAGAATTTCAAGTGGACAGGAATCCGTCGTAGAAATTTACAGAAGTCCGCGACACCAATTGTGATGGTTCCAGGAATACAGAAGTGACGTAGTTGAATTAGCTCAACCCCAGAGCTAGCTTCGACGCAATAGTAATAACAACCGAACCAGGCAAAGTAAGTAATTTGTCCGTCGAGCGCAATTGTACAACTCGTAGTCAGTCATGTAATAAAACAACAGTCATGAGAAATAGGTTCTTTGAAAATCACTACAGGTATGTTTGTTGTCCTTGCACAACTCACCAGCAATGAAGAAAACCACTACGGCCGTGAGCATTCCGCGGTCTCTATATTTCAAGCACCGCACTTCGAGGCAGATCGGAGCACTGCGTTACCTGTAGCTCCCCGTGTGCTCATCAGCCGTGGACACAGCTGGATCATACAACAGTCAGTTACAGGTGGCTCCAATCTGTTATGGAAGGTCGTGTCCTTTAGAACAACCATCTGGTCTTGGATCATGCTGATGTGCGTGCCAGGTTTGTTTTGTCCAGAAGATATGTGCTCCTAAATTCAGAGCAGTTAAGTGGCATTTGGGCAATGAGAGTGTGAAGATCGCTTGCCAGGAGGTGCTGAAAATTGAATGCCCATCGAAATTCTCCAATTTTCCCCAATCAATGCCCGCCTCATATTGGCCCGTTGGGTGACCTAAGCCAAAGGTCGCTCGAAGTCTATGAGTACAGCCGCTGTAAATCGCTATTTTGTCCTCGAACCGGGCAGAAAGTATAGCTTGTTTGAAGTCTGTTTTCTTTTTTACTTGCCCACTGTTTCAGTGTATTCTTGCGGAAATGGAAGTTTAAAACTGTGTAGTATCCCACCTCGAGATATTCCGGTAAGAGTCAGTAGTACGGAGTTTGTGGTTCAACAACAGACAGTGTCTCGGTTTGGTTTGTGACCGTTCGCACCGATCACTTGAACTGCTGAAATGATGAGGGCAGGTTAGGCTTGTTGAGAGATGAAGAAGCTACGAGCAGTCGAGCATCTAGGATTGGGGGTTCTAGGTTGAGAGATTTGGGTTCCGATATTTCGCTGACTTTCGTGCCGTTTTGCCGCATCGTTCTGTTCGTGGTCGGAATACTGCTCGTGATCTTTGCGTTTGGTCTTGTCTTTCTCAGCCAGAGGAGTCGTGACACTTGGCGGCGAGTAACGTCTATAATCAGTGGCGTTGGACGGTGCTAACATCAAGCGGTTGTTACAACAACAGACGATGTTCGTTGAGATGCTTGCACAACGATTGCCCCGGACGAGTTTGGGCCAACCTGCACAGCCTGGTGGTGCGCAATCTGTTGACAGCTTGGCAACCGAGTTTGTTCACAACCCACATGCAAACGTGGCGTTCACTTCTTGGTTCCATCAATGCGGTGACCTGTTTCGTATCGATTTTGCGGGTCAGGATTATCCGTGGAAGGTCCGAATTCTCCTCCACAAATTTGGCCCTGCAGCCTAAGAGCGATGCGCCAAATACATTGTGCCCAAAAGTTTACGTGGCATCAGCTTCAACGAGACGGTCAGTATCCCATGCGCAAATATTTGGTGTCCAGCCGTCTCTATTCAACTTGCGGTACCACTGCCTTAAGCTGACCAAGTAAGAATATGATGACCTTATCGCCTACGCTGCCATCGTGAATGCGAGCGGTTCAAGCTATCTTCACTCACGGAGGATAATTTCAAATGCCTCATCTTTGTCTGCGGCCTCCGGTCTCCCAGTGATGCTCACCTCCGTACACGACTGCTCAGTCCGATCCAACAAAACGAGTCATTTACTCATCAGGACCTCACTACTGAAAGTCATCGACTGCTCATTCTGGAACATGACTCTGCCTTGGTCCAGAATCCTGGTCAGTCCTCAGCTTCTGTGAACACGGTCATATCCCCAAGGCAACAGCAGCGAGCCTCTCTCGCGAACCACCCAGCGAACTCTACCTCCAAGAAGTCGCCACCCTCTTCTTGTTGGCATTGCGGTGCATGGCACTAAGCACGTCACTGCCCAATCAAGCAACATCGCTGTCACCATTGTAAAAAGGTGCGTCACAAGGACGGCTATTGTCAGTCATGCGCGCCAGGCAGTCAATGCGCGATTAACAAACGACCACTCCCATCTCAGTACCAACCAGCCGCCGGGTCCACCAGCTTGCTTGCCTCTTTCAAAGTCGACCTCGCTTCACACAGGAAGCCCGTGTCCGCATTGAGCAACAGACAGCCAGCTCAACTCCGGCTTGACACTGTATTCAATATCACGGTCATCTGCAATCGGTTATTGAAACCAACTGACCTCCCGCCAGTCCAACTCACATCCCACTCCAACACCAGTGCCTGTGGTGATACAGTGCGATCAACTGGACAAGTACATTGACTTGTAAGTTTAAAGGACAGAACCATCGATGGAGTCTGCTACCTCTCTGGTTCAAATATCAGCCCACCTGGCCTCGACTGGCTTAAACAACCCGGCCTGACAGAGTAATCAATCGCAGAAATTTGCAATCGACCGCAGTTCTCCACAGCGAGGCCATCATGCATGGCGGAGGAACTCATTCAACGCTTCAAGTTGATGTTCCACGAAAGTCTTCGCTGCTGCACTCGTGCCCAAGCGGCTGTGAACCCCAAACCTGTGGCCCAACCTGTTTCCCGCCCAGACGCCCAGTACCCCACGCTGCTTTACCTCTCGTTGACCAGGGGCTCAAACGCCTTGAGAATCTGTGAGTGTTGACGCCTATCACTTACTCATCTTCGGCAGTCCCTATCCTCGTAATGAAGAAGACTAATGGATCGGCTCGGATGTGTGCTAATTTTTCCACCGGGCCCAGTGCCGCCCTGGAAGCTAACTGCCATCCTCTATCCGTCCTTGAGGACTTGTTCACGATATTTAACGTTGGAATGCGCTTCACCAAGCTCGACCTGGCCGACGCGTGCTTGCAAGTAGAAGCCGCCCCTCGATACCGTGGTCTCCTGACGATCAACACACATCGCGGTCTGTACCAGTACACCAGGCTGCCATTCGGCGTCGAGACAGCCCCAGCCATCTTCAGCAGATCCCGGATGTCACGCTGCTCGGCCTGCTTGGCATGGCTGATTAACTGGAAGACGTCACCACTTCTGGACGAACGCGTGACGACCTTCAAAAACGAATCGTGGTCGTATTCCAGCTCGTCTCAGACTACAGATTTTGGCTTCAAGCAGACAAGCGCCAGTTTTTCATGTCGTCCATCAAATACCTTGGCTTCGTTTTCAAAGCTACCGGCCGTCGTCCATGCCCGGAGAGTGTTCATGCCATCCACCACATGCCACCTCCGAAGGAAGTTTCATCGCTTCGCTTTTTTCACGGCCTGGTCAGTCATTACAGATGATACAACATTTGAAACTCACAACAGCGATATAAAATGCACTGAGAATCTGATTCCATCACTAATTGGATGAGAGGGCATCGTTGTACACAAGCAGTGCTGGGAAAGTATGAGAGGGTTGACGGAAGGAACGTACTGTTCGCAAACACCCTACCTGGCTTCCATAACCTAGGTATTTTGAAGAAAAGGCACGGCACAATATTGGTCGTAGTGTTGTCCGTGTAGACACCTGCGAAACTAAAGGGACAGGTCAGAGGAGGTTGGAACAAAGACATCTGAGCAGGGTATGAACAGAATTAATGCGCAATGTAGTTTTCCGCAAAACCTCAAGAAATACCCCTTAGTTCAAAACGGATTTGAAAGCCGTAACATAAAGATGGAGTAAAAACCAAAACAAATGGATATAGTATGTCGTTCTGCAGCAAAGAAAGTCCGAAAACATCACACACTCGAATGCAATACAAGGTGCGCAGAGTGACCGGTCTGTTAATAACTTTTCTACTAATCGTAACTATCAGCCTGATAGACGCACTCCAACCGATTTTATTTGTTCGAACTATATTCTAATTGGTTCTCATACGGTTTGCTAACCGGTGAATAATTTTTTCAAATATTTGTAGCCATCGACCACATTCGTTTTTACGAGTTATCTTTGATTGCACCACATCCCCCCTGGCACCCGCCGAATCTTTAAGTGGTTCTTTGGCAATCCTAGCTATTGTTTATTTCTGGTTATCTTTGGGACTGTCATCGATTTCCGTTCAATCCGGTGTCTGTAAATGGCATGCGGTTAGCTGTACCGCTCTATCGGGTTTTTGCCTGCATGTCCGTTTGCGTGTGCCCTGCGTCCGAAGGGTGTACGTGGTTCATTTGTACACACATGGGACGCACTGTTTTCCACTTGGGCCCAATTGCGACCACATGTAATAACCCGGTTGTTTCACACTCACCTTTGATAGCAATTAAAAGTTTGTCTGATGGAGCAAAAATCGCGATTTCATTTTCTATAAAACATCACACACAATTCCAGATATAACTTGCAAGCACGTACTAATGTTAGGTCACCGTATCAAATATGTCTACTACTATAATGAGAATAAATTCTTGCGGGTGGACATGTTTTCGAGAATCCAGCCTCGGGCCGGGACATTTGTACAAGGAGTTAATAGAGCCAGATCAAGAAGCCACTCCGACTTATTACAGACCTAATCATTACAACTAAAGGGTTCTATTTTACCCCGTCTCTGCATAGTACAAGAAGTCAACAAACTCGGTATGCCGGGAGCAGTCTTACCACTCAGTGGTAAAGTGGCTGATGAATCTGCTTGAGCTCGCCCAAAGAGCGACCGCTCCGCTCAGTCTACGTGATATTTTTGAATTTATCGAATGCACACAAAACGTTAACATGAACTGGCAGAAAGCACACTCATTCGATAGTGTCGTTATTCACAAACGCTCCGCGGCTAGAACGTGGCGGTTTTGTCTGTGGCCAGGTGTCTGAGACTGGAGTCGATATTGGGTTACCACCACTGAAGTTAAATGACCTTCTGATTGGTCGCACATTTGATGTACAACTGTTGTTCAACAGCATGCTTTATGGGCAGTTAGGGGGCGCAGCAATATGATCCCCGCCCGGACCTCTCACCGATAAATTCATGGGAAACCTTGAACGCACTACGCTTCAGTCCACAGTCAGCCAGTTCAGTCAGTACCACCGATATGTAGACGATATATTCATCGTAGCCAGGTTGGATACTGACATACACACAATTCTCGATATATTCGATCGCTCCCATCAGTCATTTAAGTTTACACTTGAGGGGGGAACTGGAAACCGGATATTTTTCCTAGATGTTTGTTTACATTGACAAACAGACGGAACAGTTCAACGCTGGATTCACCGCAGAAATACATGATCAGATCAGTAGGAAAGCCTCCACAGTTTTGTACCTCCAAAAGAAGAGAAATTTAGTGGGCTGCCTGACTAGTAGAGCATAAAAAATCAGTTCAACGGATACGTTAGAAAATGAACTTAAGTTCATAAAGAACGAACTTCACGAGAACGGCTTCCCGGAACGACTTACCGCCAGAAATATGATCAGAATATCACATAAACCTGATGCGCATGAAGTGAGAAAGAAGACTGTGTTCATTCCAGGGCCTATGCGAAGGTGACAATGCTGCAGAATGGTTGATAAACAAAATCAACCGGACCATCATTAGGACCTATGCCACGACCGAACTCCGTATTCAATTCCTCACATCCCCATTTCTCGGGTTTTATAACGAATATAGACTGACAGTTCGGACCCCATCTGTGTGTATCTACTCATTCACTTGTTCTTGTGGGGCGGGTTATATTGGTCGAACGTCAAGATAACTTTCGAAACGGATCCGATAACATCATCCACGGTGGCTGGAGCACGGGGACTCACGATCGGTCAACAGTGCTCTCCTCGCTCGTCTGGTAAAAAGCGGGCAGCAGGTGGAATCTGATCAAGTCCTCAAAGCGACGTATCGCGTGTCAGGAAACCCATCAAAATCTGTCCGCGTCAGATAATCTCTACCACGCAAGCTATTAGAATAGGATCGCTTGACCCGGTATTGTATCGACAAAAAGGGTTTATTCAGATGCTGCACTTACCACGGCCACAAGTCCACCAGGTTGTTGACCACACTGCGCGGTCAACCCAGTAGACATGCATGGCGTAACTGACAAATCAAGCCATCGCCAACTGACGGGTCGGTGAACAAGTTACTCCGTGAAAGAGTAGACTGACTTGGGGCTCTATGACCTGCCGATAGATTCGGGCCACTCGTCCCCATTAAGTTCGGAATTCGTAACTGCTGTAAACATTCGGGGTAACACCTCGCTTTTGGGCACAGTTTTTCTCATGGTACCCGCCCTCAACCTTCGGAGCTGTATGTAGGAACATGCCACGTGTTCTACCATAGTGGCTGCGTTCAACATTTATCTTGATAATTACTTCAGTGGTTAACGTGAATCCCGGCTAGATATGTGGCGCAAAATCGCACGCGTATGCTGATTGCCCAGTAACACACGTATGGCGATTATGTTTACAATGAGGACTGCGAACCACATAAACGGGTCAATTCATAGCATGGTTGATGGATAACGTCATTGGAGCCAACAAAATACGAGTCATGCCAGGCAGTCGCCTCCCGCGTAACAGAAACAATCACGAACTTCACGTTTGTTCCTTCCTAAATGCGATATCAAAAAGGGTTATGGTGGTACTGTCGTGTGGGTCGTTTACAAACTGAGGCAATTATCGGTTTCGCGGGATCCACCTTGAAGGTTTTTCAAAAGGCAAAGCGATCCCTTTGGCGCGGATCCTAGATTTTTAACTACTCTTGGAAATTTTAAAATGGGGAATTCAGGCATAGTACGCATAATGCATTAAATGTAAATGAGCAGCAATAGGATCTGTTAACCTTATGCTCTCTTGTTACGTACAACACTTCGTACCTGGTACGTTCACTGTACATATACTATTTGTCTATCGGTTGGATGAACACACTTCGTCCTTGCGCGTCTCGGTTTCTGCTTGCATGTGGTCGTCGTTACCGGGAGTAAGCTGTGGTAACAGTCGATGTTAGCAGGTTGAAAGAACTGAATTCGCTAGAAATAATCTGGCATTGAAAAGGATCGTTCTTTTAAATTACAGCGAACGTAGTGTGGTGGAATTTATCGCAGAATGTTACTGGAGAATGTTTGTTGACATTGACAATTCAATTATTGGTTCCGCTAGAGAGCGTTAGAGGAAAAATTGACGTACATCCGATTAGTCCTAACTGTATTAGCTTGGTGAAGAAAGGTTTTCCCAATTTTGGCAAAAACGACGTTATTGTAGTTATCCCACATTTTCAAGTCTTATTAAAGCGAACTTTGCCATTTTCGAGATGAAATACGTCATCCCATAACCTGAGAGTGCTTCCTTTTTGCAGATGTGGTCGAAATGGAAAGATACTACCCTATAATGTTGGCACTGCATCTTAGCAAGAACACTAACATATTTGATAGTGAAACATGTAAGACAACATTTCCGGCTTCCTTGTTTATACGATATTTGTACTACTTCACATTGTTTGCACGATTTTAGGTAGATACTGGTCGATGAAACGTCGGTCTTAGAAGTGGTTGGAAATGACGCCATCCTATGGTTGTTCCCATCTTCGGTGTATATGGAAACGCATAAGAAAAAGAGTATCATGTCTCATTCCGTCAATCAGAATCTTCAGAAGTGAATTTTATTCAATCTACCCCATCGTTTCTAATTAGATTGAGATCGCGTGACGTTCATGCGGAACAATATACGGAAGCAGATGAAATCAAGCTGCCTGCCAATCACCGAGAGGTATACGTCCCAGCCGGTCACACTATGATTTCCAGAACGCCAATTATCTATCACGGTACAGAAAAATGTTCCAATAAAATTTGGAACCAACGGAATCAAAGATGTGATTACCATGTTCCCCAAACGCCTCAAATACAGGTTTTCCATCACTTTCCGCATGCTTTCGTTCCCCAAATCGTTCATGGTAGAGGTCGTTCTGAAGGGGCAGTTATTAGTGTTAGCATATGCTGCACACTCAGACGCTGATCACTACTGAAGTCAATCGGGAGGAGCAGCCACAAGGGTCAACGTGCACAGCATACGCAGGCATCATTCATAGCTTTATGAAATGAGGCTGAAGCATCTATTAGTGTGAACCTATACTGCGTATACAGACGTCCTTCATAGCTTAAGTTAATCAAGCTGAAGCATCAACTAGCGTGAGCACATACTGCATCGTGAGACGTTGTTGATAGCCTGAATCAATCGGGTAGAGAAGCTACTAGTGTGAACGTATACTGCATTCCGAGACGATGTTGACTGCCTGAGTCAATCGAATGGAGCAGCTACTGGTGTGAACGCATACTGCATACCCAGAAGTCATTCGCTTTTTAAGCGAATCTGGTTGTAGCAGCTACTGGTGTGAACGTATACTGCACACTCAAACATTCTTTATGGGCCAGGTAAGCGGGGTCAAGCCGGCGAGTTCATTCTCTGAATACGTCAGAATCAGCAATGTTTGCCATGAATCCAAATATACTGTACTATGTACAATTCATATGTCATATGAGGTCGGGAACAGTTTGACGAGTTCAGTTGTGGAATTTCCCCTTCCGGGGATGACTGTGTAGTGGTGTTTGGCGAACAGCCAAGTTCCTACATTGGCGATATACTGAAAGTATAATATATATATATACTGCAACCGGCTCACTCGGACAGATCCTCAATATTTTCTGTTTATACAGTTCATTAAACTGGAAGAAACTTTAAGGCGGGGACCTAAAGAATGAGAATGAGCAGGCTATAAACTGGAAAATCTACTGACAACTAAGTTTTCTATAGCCAATACGGACTTTAAATAAGCAATCAAGACGAACGAATATTGCAAGCGGGTTAAGGGGGCGTTCCAAAAGCGAGCAATAGAGCTAATATTAACCAGCCCCAACAGATTGTACTGCCGCATGTGTCTAGCGACTCAAACCAAACCTGGGACCTCACAGATCTTACGGGTGACAGGATCACTCGCCGATGAAAATAGGGAGTCAGCGCGCGACCACTACAGCAAAATGTTTTGCTGTGTGCAACCAAAAATAACCAACGACTCACAAGCTGCCCCCCTAATGGACCACACCAAGCAATGTCTCAGCTCGTCAAACTCTACGACTGCACGTGCGAGATGCAATCTTTTCAATCTGGTGGCGGGGAACTCGTCAGTGTTTGATGGAGACTCCGCAGTAACCCTTAACGAAGGTGCGTGGTTCTTGCCACATTCAATAAATATGCTACTCAGTCCACCTGATTTGGTGAAGAGTAAATCTGCAGTATCTTCGATAAGTAACCCGGGAGATCGGGCAGCCCAGAGACTATCGTCCAGCAGCACCGCTTTTAGTGGTTTTCTTATATTATGGGAAGCATGATTGACGACTTCATACGAATACTTTAGAGCCCATGGAAAGCCGGTTTTATCAAAACCAGATCATGCAGGACAAATCTTATGGAGACGATACACTGGTCGACGGTTGCCTGGAACAATAGCATACACATGGACGTTATATCCCTTGGTTACCCCGAGGCACCTGATAGTAGGGATCCGGATAATCTAGTAAGCAAGCTTTGACCGCCGGTCACTGGGATTGCTCCGAGTGAGTGCTGCAGGCGAACATTAAAAATCCCGACCTAAGAACCATCATCTTAGATAGTCCTCCTCAGTTCATCAACTGTGGTGCGCTTACTCGGATACGCAGCCTTGCCTAACGGTTTGCTGAACCAATTTACTCTATCACGCGAGTTTACGGATTATCCAGTCACATTTCCCATGGATACCGTAGAAGGTCCCCAGCTGTTCACTGCGGAACTGGAGGATCCTATGTTGGCCAATAGCCTGACAATTCATCATTTTGCCTGTCACATGTATACGGATGAACTACTTAGGGCACATCAGTAGGAGTTCTCCTGTTAGTTCCAAGCACAGTATCTTAAGAACGTTAAAGACCGATAAGATTTTAAACAGTATTGATTAGAGGGTGATGAATAACAACCCTCTCTTTTGCAAAGACACCCTTAGAAAATATCATTCTCGGTAAGAAAGTAATTAGTGCATTAATAACTTCGCTGAAGATGTGGTCGTGCACCAACAGTACCGTAACAAGTAAGTCGGACGTTCTGGCCTTAACCACCAACTACACTCTTGGGCTAAATTGGTGCAACGCCGAGACACTGGGCTACAGCGTTCTTTTAAACTACGAGTTCCAGCGATAATCTTGCAAAAAGACGACAGAAGTGGGCACGAGCCAGGGGTCCAGTAAGACGTGCATACGACTCAAACAATCAAAGGTCAAAATGGCACCAATAAAACGGCGACACGCTGCGTTAGGATACCCGGGTTCAACAAGCATGCTTGCTGAGGCAAAAGTACAGCGCCGGATACAGAAGGTATGTGGACCGCACGAGAGACAACACAGAAGAGCAACCGTATCAGGTGTCAATAACCCTGAGATCGATAGTTCCTGAATTGTTTTGTTTGATAAACTCTGACTTTCTTTTCATACGGCCATCTACTTCCACCGTAGTATGATCACCGGTGACATATAGAGGTCAGTTGAGACCCTCATAGGACGACCGTCATGGTTGTGGCACAAGAGTTTAGTGATTCAGAGATAAACTCGGTCAGCCTGCTGTAGGATTTGTAAAATTCTTACAAGTATTTTGGTTTGCATTGTACAGGGGATTGTAAGCATCTTTCCTGCCGTCAGCCTTTTGCATGCGGTCGCGCTTGTTTATTCAAATGCTTGGCGGGTTGTGCGCCGGAATAACGTCGAACACTACCGGCTTGCTTGCGCATTCGACGGTCGGATCCTGGGCCTCGATATTGTTTGCAGCTGATAGTAACCCATTGAAGCTTTCGTGCGTTATACACTGGGGCACTCAATTACCTGTAATTTTATTTCACGTCTGGTACTATTGCATATACATGGGAGACGTCAGGTTGGTTCACGTATTAACTAAAACTGGTGAGCTTTTACATTTTATAACTTTTCGCAGGTATACTTTGTTTACCCGACGTAAGTGGCTGCTACTTTCGCATTTGTCTGTTTTACATTCCTGGTATCGTGCAGGAAGGGAATTTTAGTTCGCCAAACTTTTCTATCAGTGCTCCGATCGCACCGTATATGGAGAATTATCCTCGGTGGAGGGTTGCACATCTGGAGGCCAATAATGCCGCGAAACTGTCGAAGTTCCATCTCTTAGTCTTTGTTCTTCCCTCTCACGTCACAGACAAGGCGAACGACAGTTTTGAGCTTCCCGACTCACTTGAGCCACACGAGCAGCTCGGATAAGTCATTATTAGGCGGACCGGCCTGTCTGATCGCTAACGTATTGCTCAGTTGCTCAGCACTACCCAATTAGTTAACCAGAAGCCTATGCAGCTACTGTATCACATGCAACACCTCGCGGGTTTGGCATAGCTCGAGCAGTCTTCTCTGAACAAAATGTGGGACCATCAGCCATATAGGGATGTGTACAATATCCTTAGTGCTAATATTTAAACAACCCTGTCGCAGTGGAACGAAACTGCCGATCGCACTTGCTAGATATTCGGAAGCAGGTCCCCCAGATATCCGTGTCAGTGCCAGAAGCACTAAACTTTCTAACCGGCCGTGTGAACGAATTCACATGTCAGATACAGGCGTTCGCCGTGCAACGCTTGCGCTTTCATCACACCCGTGATTCTACCAGAAGAGTATTTCGGTGTGGTTCCCCAAGGAAACGAGCGCCAACGAGGATTGTTAATCGCAACCACTGCTGGTGCCACCTGCAGTTGGTTGGAATCGCCTCTCTCAAAATCCGTGTACTTTCTCCATAAAGGCCCAAGGAAACTAAGATGTCAGCAAGTCGCGGCAACCGACGCGGCTGAATCCCCAGGTCCCCTGTTCTTCGTACGAGACCACGAACCAGGAGTTGGGTACACCATTGATACTGGTGTAGAGATCAATGTCCTCATCTGAACATCGCGAACGATTCGCGCAGGTCTGGTCGGTCATACGGGCAGCGAACGACAGGTATATTACCGTGCATTTAACCTAGGCATTCCTCATACTTCTTGATGTGTCTTCACTGTGACAGACACCTGCATGCCAATTACTGGCACCGACTCCCTCAAGCACATCGACCCACTAGTCGATACACGACATCACCGGCTAGTTAGCAGTAAGACGAACCAGTCCGTTATCGCGAATTTGGCCAACACGGCTCCAATTAGACTCATGTACCGACAATCGGTTACGAATACTTACGCCCATTTTATCGAACAGTTTCCCATAGTGTTTGGGCAACCAACTTCGCTACTGCCAGTTGCTGGTGCAACGCAACACCACATTTTCATAAGTGGCCCGCAGGTGTTCGCCAAACCACACAGTTCAGTGTCTGACAAACTGGTAGTAATGCGCGTCGGATTCGAGTACATGCTGGGGCTTGATTCCCACTGCCAGTCGAAGCTCGATCTGGTTCGAGCTCACCACCAGTTCTCAGGTTCTGCCGACGATATTGCCAAGACAGTGGCGGTTGCGCCATTCCGCTTGTTAGAAGCTTCAGGCACGAAGTTTGCTCTCTGGACCGCCCATCAAACGATTCAACGGTTTGCCAAAGACTATTTGGATTTCGCCCATCCCTGCATCGATGATCTTTTGGTGGCAAGCTCACCCCGAAAAAAAACGCAAGAAACATCTACGATTGCTCGTGGAACAATCTGTTTCATGCAGTCTCATTCTTATTGCAGATAAATGCGCTTTCGGCCGAACGGCAGTTGGGTTCATAGGGCATCATGTTGATCAGCACGGTATTCGGCCACCCATCGACAACGCACAGGCAGTTCACTATTTTCTTGCCCCAAGGCTATCAGCCGTTTCAACAGGATGGTTAAATATTACCCTCTATTTATTATTCCGCAATGCATGCAGCCTATGAAACCATTGAGCGACCGACTTCGTGGTCGTTTTAACAGCAGCGTCCAATTATCAGAAGCATCTGTCGACTCTTTCCACCGCATCGAAGAGTTGCTAACCACTGCAGTGATGCTACATCATTTTTCAATGAAAATCACTGCAAGTATGGCCACAGACGTCTCTGGCACAGTTGTTAGCGCCATGCTCTAACATTTTGTCTATCGGCTCCGGAGACCACTCTCACTTTTCTGTGGCGCTTAGGTCGGCCAGCTTCTGAACTGTTGCGTCAGGTTTGGCCACTGCCAGATCACGAATTTTACGATGATGAAATTCGGGTAGAATCTGTTTAGTTCGATTTGCCTATGTGGTGGATATAGTGCGTCTGCCGAGTGTTTCCACTCGGTCCCTATTCATCGTTGCGAGCAAAGCAGCGTTCCACAAAACGCTTAGTTCTGGTTATATTCCGGATCATGTGCATCCGGTCCGAGGGTGTGGACAATTATTTGCCCAACCCTTTCCGGATTGATCCCATAGAACCTCTAGATTTCTTCACCTGTATTAGATGGTTTTTTTAGATTGGCTGTAGTGTCATACAGATGACCTCACGTTCCGCTACCCATTTGAGAACTGCATCGGCATTATATAATCTGTGTGTACTTCAAGCTTCATTCATTCGCCAGTCTTGTGTATAACCTACTGGTTTTTAGAGTGCTGTGGCTAGTCCGCTGCACTGGTAACGACATCTGTCATATTTTTAGCAAAAGTCCGTTAAACAGAGCACGATGTTTACTGTCCAACTCGCCCATTCGCACGCCACGCACACACTCAAATTTATGAGCGGGAATTCCGATCCACATCACATCGTCTGTTTCCACTCATACCCTATGCACTTCTACCTGGTTTGTGTGCGGCCGACGCCCTTTGTCGGAGTTTTTGCCTGCCATTCCTCGTTCGTTGGTTAGATTTCTTTGATCATTGACCCATCCAACCGCCCGTGTTGTCTGCAGTTCACTCTCAGTTCACTCGCCTGTTGAAATAATCATGCCTTTTACCTGGCGATCTATCACCTCTTGCCTGTCATACCTTATCTATTAACCCGATTTCTTTTACCCATGGCCCATCCTGTCGCGCTCGTTTTTCGCGGCCTGATCGCCGTGAGCTTGTGATCACACCCTCCTGGTGCGTTGAGGTATTCCACCGAATGTTGGAACACTCTCGCCTACTGTCTGGTCATCCACTACAATATGTCACACGGGATCCTAGACACCAGTCTCTCAAAAAACCTATCGATAAGATAACAAAAGGAGATTCGGGAAAATTTACCGGCGAGGCCTTATTCAAGCCCTAGATATGATACAACCTATAAGCAGCTAATCAAACGTACTTGACAAAGCCACCTTGTCATTTAGGACGTTTTTAAAAGCCTCCACACGTTCCGATAACTCAATTTCAATTTTAAACCCAGGGCTTGATGAATGCCTGAGCCTGTTGACGTCCTGATGCTTGACTGGTGTGATCCGGAGATGGACCAGACTGCGTTTTCTGTCGACGCGGATACTTTCGGTAGTGGTCTATGGGTTTTTTCAGCGACTTCAGCGATTTGTTCACAGGATCGAGGTTGGAAGCCCAAGTGACCCGGACCCAGTCAGTTTGTCCGTTTTTATGTCAGCGGTTTTCTGTTGACCTGAAAGGCAGTCATT
>LUCH01001937.1:57224-95622 GCA_013368495.1 Paragonimus heterotremus | reverse complement strand
TTAGTGAATGGGTTCACTCGTAATGTAGGACTATGGGCGGAGCAGTTATAAGTCCTTAAATACGCATTACTGAAAGAATTAACTCGTACCGCATGGCAAATGAACGGACCGATTATAGGCCATTAAGCGTGGAGTTCTTGTTGGCTTTCCTCAGAATCTAAGACAACTGCTCGGAACCGTTGTAGGCTTTACGGCGGGAATTGCTCCTCGATGTCGTTTGTTAAGGTGGTCACCTCGTCCTCTTACCAGCATAAGCTTGAATGAATTGCGTTCATGCTGTTGATGGTTTCGGATAGTGCAACCTAGACTATAGAACGGTCCTCGCGTTTTGATATGGTTTGGTTATTTGATTTGGTTACTTATGAATATTACACCCTTAAAGTTTGTGTCAACTGTGGGTGTCACGCAAGAGATGATGGACTTTTCCGGGGTACATCATCATGTGCCAGTTACTCAAGACTAGATCACCTGGGCTGCCCCAGGGTCAGTTCTTATGCCTGATCGTCATATCAAGTAGTCACCGTCTGTCATATTTGGTCGTATAGAAGTGGCGTCCCTATACGTTGTTCAATTACTTCGCTCCTGTTCAGTTTTGTCGCATACGCAGTAATGGTGGAATTTTTGGCAACACGGTCAGGTTAACGATACTACTGACCTTGGACTACAGTGAATTTAAGGTTTTTTTGTGTTTCCAGTTCTATGAGACGGGCTTAGTTCCATAATATTCTTCCATTTGTCTAGTCATCAGCAATGCTTTCAAATGTATGCTGTTTTGGCAAGACTGACACTAACACTAATCTTAGTTTAGACGAAAACTTTTGGTAGATTATACAGAATAATGACTAGAGAAGCTACGTCGAAAATTTCAAGCATGTGAAATATGAAATCGATCGACTTACGCTGTGAACAACGTCCGGGTATTCAGTTAGCGTTCACACTAGTAGATGCTCCATCTTGATTCACTTAAGCTATGAACAACGTCTGAGAATGTACTACGCGTTCACACTAGTAGAAGCTTCGCCCGATTGACTTAAGCTATGAACTGCGTCCGCGTATCCAGTAGACATCCACGGTTGCAGATGCTTCAACTCGATTCACTTAAGCTATAAAGAACGTACGGGTATCCAGTATGCGTTCACAGTATTAGATGCTTCAACCTGATTCACTTAAGCTATGAGCAATGTCCGAGACTGCAGTATGCGTTTACATTTGTAGCTGTTTTTTCCAAAAGATTTCCGTGAACAACATGGAGAACAAACATATACGATAAGTGTGGGAAACGTGTATTTGAAGCGTTTGAGGTACATGCTCATCATTATTTTCGATTCCGTTGATTATCACATTGATTGTAATATTCTCCTGCACCACGATAGATACTTGGAGTTCTAAACATCAAGTTGTGATTGGCTGAGAGGTATACTTACCGGTGATCAGCAGGCAGATTGAGTTAATCTATTCCCATATATTGTTTCGTATGAACTACACGCGACCTCAATCTAGTTGAAACGATGCAGTAGAGTGATCAAAATTTACTCCTGAAGATTCTCAGTGATACTATGGGACATGACGCCCTTTTCCTACGTCGATCCATATACACCGGTGATGGAAACCGTCAGGTCATAACGTCCTTTTCAACCATTTCTAGGAGCAACGTTTCGTCTACCATTATCTATCTGAAATCTTAAAAACCAGGAGAAGTTGTATAAATGTCGTATAGATAAGAAAGCTGGAAACATCACCATACATGTTCCACTATCAAATACGTCGGTATTCTTGTTGAAATTCAATGCAAACTTTGTGTGGTCGTATATTTCCATCTGGGCCATATCTTCAAAACGCCGCGACGTTAAGCGCTCTCGAATCATTGGATGAAGAATTTCGTCTTGAAAATTGCGACGAGCGCATTTATCAGGCTTACAAAAGCCAATTAACGCCAATGGTGCGTTAGTTTCATGAAACTGATGGAAACACTTTTCGTCACCGAACCAATACTTTTGGGACTTGATCGGTGTATTTCAACTTTCCTCTTAACGCTGTTTATTTGCCATTGATATACTGTAAGTACTTTGACTAAAAATTGGATTTTAAAATTTCCAAAATTATTAAAAAAAACGAGGATTCGCGCCAAAATGACCGCTTTGCATTTTGAACGACCTTAGGACCGAATCTCGAAAAACAGGTAATTGCCTTATGAATAGCTTAGTCCCCATGTTTCAACAATGTTTCATTCGACGGAAATATAATAACGTTTTCCTGCTTTATCACATTCAAATTTTAGTAAAACCATATGTTTCCACATGCATGAAATTTTTCCATTATATTCCACCATCAATTTTCCGAAACAACATGCTACGAAACTTTTGGTTATCTTTTTCATCAATCCCCATGACACTGAAGTACCGAACGTTCTTAGCTCACTTCTTCGGAGGATTAAAACAAAATGATGCCGTAGCTACAGAATTCTTGAATTTAATAAACCACAAAATTCCACAAAATTACAACACTGGTGTAAGAAGAAAAGTTTTTAACTGACGGATTACAGAGATATTTACGTTCTGTCGATTACACGCAGCGTCTAAGAGGAAAAGAGGCTGGTGTTGTTTCGTTGATGATTGACAGCGGCACGTCGGTCTTATTCTCCAATTTGAAGCTGTCCAATAGACTGACCCAATGTAATGATGTTGAGTCTGGTTTGATCGGAAGTAAGCCAGGGTTCCGACGTAACTGGTTGATATGTCTTCTCCAGGTGTCTTCCCCCACAGCGACTTCGTAGATCACCTTCCCATTGCGTTTTGAGATCACTGCAGGGGTCCATTTATTTTGAGCTCGGAAGTCTCGTGCAAGCACTGGGTCGTCAATCTTGAAACGTCGTATGCATTTTGCACAACCTGCCCCGTGTACTTCATTGGCGGATGTGATTGGTGATGGTCTGATATTGTCGAACCTTGGGCGGATTTTCCATCCGAACACACATTCAGCTAGCGAGATTACTCCTGGTTTATAGCTATTAGGCGCAGTGCGATAGGCAGTCAAGAAATGTAGAATGACATCTACTGGATTCTCCTCTCTTTCAGTTTTGAATGATGCCCGCCAGAAGGTATGCACGAACCTTTCAGCTTGACCATTAGATTGTGGGTAATACGGAGGCGAGAATTCTTGTTGAGTGCCATGATACTCGCAAAATGTCCGGAAAGTTACGGATGTGACTTGTGATCCATTATCCAATACAACAGTCTCGGGAATGCCAAAATTGCTGAGTAACTTGCTGAGCTGTGATATTAGTGATATACAGTTCGGGTATGTCATTGGGACAACTTCCGGACACTTTGTGAATGAATCGACCAAGATCATGTAGTATTGACCATTAACTGGCTCCGCAAAACCCAGATGGAGAGGTTGTCATGGCTTTTTGCGTCTGGCCATGGTTGCCACGGACACTTCGGGGGTGCTTTAGCTGCTAGCTGACATCCTTCGCATCTTTGACAGAACCGCTGAATTTCCGAATTCATCTGCGGCCAATATACATAACTGCGCGCGAGACCCTTCACTCGGCTGATGCCTGGATGGCCGGTATGAAACTACTTCAGTACTTTGTCACGTAACACCTGTGGCACGACGACCCGGTCACCAAACATGAGACAACCGTCGATAATGGATAGGGAGTAACGCCCATGAAAAAAATACAGGATATCGGAGTCCAGGTTGTGTTGATTCCACCTTGTGCTTACATAGTGCATCACCTTCTGTAAGGCTTCGTCCTGATCCGCTGAGTTCTTAATGAACGTATCAGTAACGGGTACGGCTCTCAGGTTGTCATAGAGGACTTGACGAACCTTCGGTTCAATCGTAACTGACACAATGATGGAGTCGTCAGATTCTGTTTGCTTCGAGTTGATTAGGCGTGACAAGGCATCGACTTTGCTAAATTACTGCGTGTTCCGGTACTGAATATTGAAGTCACAACCCAGTAACACTGTCGCCCAACGTTGCAGCCGGTTTGCAGTGTAAACTGGAATGCCTCTCTTTGAACCGAAAACAGTCAACAAGGGTTAGTGATCTGTGAGAAGAGTAAACCGCCTACCATACAGCATTCTTGACCGCGGAAACGATGGAAAGTGCCTCCTTTTCAATGTGACTATAGTTATTCTCGGCTGGTGTCAATGATCTGGCAGCGTGCGCAATGGCTTTTTCTGATCCATCCTGAAAAACATGGGGAATTACCACACCGATTCCAAAGTTTGATGCGCCAAATGCAATCTCTGTTGGAAGGGACGGATTGAAGTGGATCAGAAGCGAATCGGAAATAATCATTCCTTTAACTTTCTCAAGGCTCCGTTGGCATTCTGTCGTCCAGTCCCATTTTGAATCCTTTATTAGAAGCCTGTTGAGCAGCCCTCTGAGTTGGTGAAGTGTAGGAGGAAATGCTCCATAACTGCCGACAAGTCCGAGAAAAGCATGAAGACCGGATACATCTTTCGGTGGAGGCGTCGTTTAGATTGCTTCAACACTGGCCGGATCTGGATGGCGTCCATGTTCAATAATAATGAACTCAAGATATTTGACACCGTGCAACATATAAATGCACACCTCCTTCCCCAGCCGGAATCCATACTCCTTAAGTCTTCACAACAACGTGTCCAGTTGTTGTGCTACATCTGCAGCGTCACAGCCCATGACTATAATATCGTCCAAATAAGCAACACAACCGGGAAGGTCAGACGGCATCGTCTCCATTATCTGCTGGAAGATTGCTGGTGCTGTTTTGATGCCGAATGGTAGTGGTGTATACTGCAACAAGCCCCTGTGTGTATTAATTGTCAACAATTTTGTCGACTCTTCTTCCACGGGTATCTGTAGATATGGTCCACTTTGGCAAAACACTATCCCCCGTTGAGGTTTGTAAAAGTGTCTTCTGGCACTGGTAGGGGATATTCTTAATTCCTCAACGCCGTACCCAGTCCAGTAGAAAAGTCGGCACATACTCGAACTCTGCCGT
Organism: Paragonimus heterotremus; assembly: GCA_013368495.1. Lineage (NCBI taxonomy): Eukaryota > Metazoa > Platyhelminthes > Trematoda > Plagiorchiida > Troglotrematidae > Paragonimus > Paragonimus heterotremus. The sequence continues at coordinate 90,626 of LUCH01001937.1, read as the reverse complement.
CAGCTTTCTTGACAACCAAAATGGGAGCGGGTCATTCCGAGTAATTCACTGACTGTATGATATTTTCTGCTTGCAACCGATCAAGTTCGCGGTTCACAATCGGCAGTGCAGCCTACGGAACTGGTTTTTGGTTCTGAACAATGATTTCACTCTTGGATGTAATGTGAGAGTTGCCTTCGCTTTTGTACAAAGAGCGAGACCTGATTCAAAAACGGACACGTGGCGAATCTTGGGTTCCTCAATCTGACATTAAATTCCTTGAGCCACAAGTAGCGTTTCTGACCGGCCGTGTAGTTTCGTTTGATTACATATGCTGTTTACCGGCTGATCTAGTAATTTCAAGTCGTCCATCCAATCAATGCCCAGTAGATCTAGACGTGGGTATTTGTGACAAAACAACAGGTTTCGATTTGACTGTCTCCAAACGTCACCTCACATGTTACTTCCCCGGCTAGCTTCAAGGCTCCGCACGAGGCGTCTCGAGCCACTGATGCGTTAGAAGCAGCGGAGGTCGCCCACGTTTTTGCCATGTATCGCGGAAAATCAATGTGATATCGGAAGCAGTGTCTAATTTCAAGCGAGTACGCACACCATTAATGCAAAGAGTAACGTACTCGCGTTTGGATTTCTCATCAATTTTAGATGTTGCGATGACCGCCTTCGACTTCCTCAGGAAGAACTTTGGGGGCATGTGACGGATTCTTTGACATTGAGATGGTTGCACTAGTGCGCGACAGCATATTTCTTTGGCCTCTTTCCCAAAATCTGTTGCATATATGATTTTTGAACGGACAGAGACGAGCAAAGTGCCATTCCTTACAATACCAGCGTGCTGATGGTGGTTTTGTACCTATTGCTGGCTGACAGCGTGTTTCTTTAGTCGTGTTCTTGCTGCTGACTGTATAAATCATTTTTGGAGGACCCGTTGAAGTAGCCTGCTGAACCATTGCTGTATAGTTTTTCAGGTCGTCCAGTCGTCGGCATTCTGTTGTGACACTCTGAAGGGTGATATCTGGACACTGTTCAACTTTGTTCAAAATTCTGGTCCAAATATCCGCGTCTTGGGTGAATGCAAACCGTTTACAAAGAAGAGACATTTGAACTGATCGTCCGACGTGCTACAGAGTTTGGAACGGTCGCGTTCCCGGCTGACGCTAGCTGCATACTGTGTAAAAGCATCGCTAAAATTCTTTGTTAACTTCAAACGGTGATAGCGAATATTGAATAAGGATGATTGTTCACCGAAAATTTGTGACAGCGTCCTTGTGGTTTTCTCGAAGGTTAAATCTCTGGGACTTCCACAGACGTTAAGTTCTCGGGCTAACGTGACACCCACGATCACCTGCATGCATCCTGCTAGTTGGTCCGATGTGTCTCTCAGTGCTTTGGTGAGGTCTGATTTCGTCAGCAGCCCTCGAAGGCCTGACTGGTTTGCAATGATGGCCGATTTCATCAGCCGTCACCAATATCCTGACTATATTGTTTCGGTGAGTTTGCATCTCAACAGAGAGCAGGCGTCAGGTTAGTAAGAAAAAATAAGAAATGCAAATGATGGGACGAATATCCCAGTTCGTGCTTCAACAAATGACATCTTCTATACGTTTTCATGAATAGCTTACATTTCTTAACATTGCCGGGTGCGCGAGCTGCAATTTTGGTCCGGCGCGACAAAGGAATACTTTTTTGAGTGAGCTCAGTTCCGACTTGTCGTCCCCAGTTATGTGCGGTACCTATTTATCACATGTGAACGATGGTGTAATTTGCCGGAATGGTGGTTCAAGGCCGAAACAAGTTGAAAGATACCATTTGGGCTAGAAAACAGAGTTCTCAAATTATTCATGAAATGCCGAAATACATATTTCGGGGCAAATATATCGGTTTCATGGAGTACAATAGTTGTGTTGCGATGAGGTAAATGGGCCATATCTAATACGTCAACGTCCACCTTAATACCCACCATCCAGAGACAAGCTCTGGTACGCCGTTCACATTAGTTATATATTCCATTTTCAGCCTAACACCGCAGTAATAACGGACGAATGCAGAGCTTTCAGCTCACCACGAAGGCTGGACAACAAACCGTCCAGTTAGCTTACTGGAACTCGTCTTCAGATGATGGCTATTAAGGTGGCCGTTTTCTGTCTGTTCCCGGAACATACCATCACGAGCGCTTTCCAAGTTTCCTTTTCTATGCCACCAAGTACCCAGCATTTGAGAAATGACGCCGACAGCACTAATTCCTCTTCGTGAACAACGATTCATCTGTTTCAACAATGGAACGTATTCCATTCACCCACTGCAGTCAGCGTGAAAGTTCAACCATAGCCTACTTCTTTAGGACGTGGGCTGGAAGTTGATGTTTTAAACATGAGGTATAGGCGGGTTGAACAGTATACCCGTAAGCAGTAGTGCGGTCACCCGGCGCCGAACCATCGTTAACATTAGACCACACTTATGACCCGTGTTCTGACACGCATGGAGCCCTTGGGATGGCATTGCGTGATCTCAAACAGGGAATATAGACAAACGAAAAATTAGGAAGCATACTGATAACTAATAGCGTAGTCTGCAGCTAGTAAGAACATGGATCAACAATCATCAGATTCATGAGTACCCATGGTACGAAAATTGGACTGTTTTAGCTGGGGCGTTGCAAGTGAGAATGAAGGTGATCGTCGGCGAAATAACGGGCGTCAAAGTGGGTCATTAACTGTCAGATGAATGGGAACTGAGCAGCTTACAATTGATAATCTACATTCCACCATAGTTGGAAAGCAATAAACTAGACAGCAGGCAAGCTGGTAATGACAGACTGGGACATATTACCCGCGTTTACACTGCCCCAAATGGACCGTAGATAAAATCAACCACGTGATAATCTCAGGCGCAGTCGCCTTCCACGTGGAATACTGATACGGAAATAGACTGAACATATAATTCAGATATAAAACTAACCTGCAAACACGGCGGCATAGCCTTCACTAGAAATAACTTCGATATTTAGCGTAGAATCGCAGTGTAAGTGTAATGTGCCGGAAATTACAGGTTCATTTATATCTGTTGAATCACGAAAAATCAAACACTTCTGCACGATGGAAATATGTATACCACCATGAAAGTTTCGACGGAAGCATTTTCAGAAGGCAGGCTCTATTACGAAGGCCCATATGATGCTTTTACTTGGAGAGAAAAAAAACATTTTTCTTAACAAAAGTGTGAATATGGGCCAGCTTTACGTGTGATCCATTTTTCCCCTCGCAACGCAACTATTATATTTGATGAAATCGATGTATTTGCCCCGAAATGCGTATTTGAGCATTTCATGGAAAATTTGGAGTCTCTTTTTGCGCTCAAGTGGTCTCTTCTAACTTGTTTCGGCCTCGAACCACCATTGCGGCAGACTACACCATTGTAAAAATTTGTCTTGCGGACACGTTCTTCGTTAGGTGTCTGTCTGATCATACAGGCTACTTGACACTAGATGTTCCACTGTTTTGTCTGGTACCCGAGTCCCCTGGGGTGAGCATCCGTCTTTTTTCAAACAGGCCACTCACTTTATCCCTTACCCTCTGTCAATCCGAGAGTGAAACCGTGTACAACGGCAACCTAGCCGCTGTTCTACATAGAGCCATTGATATGGTCACAGGTAAAACTTGCGCAGTAGCCGACTTTAGTCATTAGGACATTGGCTCCTTAATCTCAAAACGTGCAGTCCAGTCCAGACTCGCTTTCAACATCTTTCCTACACACCACTCTTAAATCAAGGTTATGCGAAGATGTATTGGGTTCCATCAGATGACGCGGGGATCTTGCATCGTCCACCCTAGACGTACTCTTGGTTGACGAGCCTTGTTTGATGAAGTTACTGACGAAATGCTCACAGGTTACAAGGATCACGCCCTGATTTTGTCAAGGCTTATTTTCACCCCTTCCGTGTTGCTTGCTGATCCTGTAATATTACGCAACCACTTCAAGGGGATTACGTGAGTATCAACGACTACTATTTGACAACCTCTCAAGAATTACCATCCCCACTCTCCCTAGAAGTGTCGTGACGTTTAATAAGAGCCACTACTGACACAGCAATCAATTTATTTGTTCCACTACGAAACAGTAGGGTCGATGAGACGTCGCACGGTATCTGCAGGTATACCAGAAAATATCTGCTAAAAACGTCATGTCTGAAAGCAATGTAAGTCAACCCAAACTTGATAAGTTCACTGCTACTATGAGATTGAAAGAAAAGCAATTGTGTCGTTGGCCGGTATGGTGTTTCAGGGCCGAAACGAGTTGGAAACGGCCATTTAGGCACAAAAAGAGATTTTTCAACTTTTTCGTGAAATATTAAAATGTGTATTACGGGAAAATCATATAGATTTAATCTAATATACTAGTGGTGTTGCAATGAGAAAAATCAGTTGTACCTAAAAATTGCCCATATTCGCAATTTTGTTGAAAAAACTGTCACTACTTTTTTCGATAAATGCGTAATGTTGGCTTTCCTACTCGATTTTACGTTTTAAAAATGCTTCCATGCTCCGTCCAGTTGACTCATGCTATTATCAACGCCTAATTATGCCGCATATACTCACGCTAGCAGCTGCTCCATCCAGCTGACTTAAGCTATCAGCAACGTTGTAAAATAAAACAATGAAGAAATCAAAATAAACTTGTATTGGGACCGTTCAGAATGGGTTATAAAGATATCCGTCACTTCCGGCAAACATTGAAATAACACACTTGCAGCCGTCAGTTAAGTCTACAGCCGGCGAAAACATAGACCAACAGTCATTGGAATCATAAGCATCCATGTTCCGAATATAGAAGGGTTGCAGCTGAAACGGTAGAAGTGGGAATCAATGTTTTTGTGGGATAAATAGCGAGTATCAAAGTTAGTCAGTATCCGTCGGATAAGTGGGCATTGACTCGCGCACACATAGCCAGCTACATTAAAGCGTGATCAATGAACAATAAGCAAAAGACAATACGCACGTTATTAGTGATAGGGTGGAGCGTGTTACGCATATTTACACCATATCGTAGGTAGAAACAACCAGATGATAAATTAGACCGTTATCCACCAGAAATACTATCATGGAAAGGGGCTGAATATATAATTCTGATGTGCAACTAAGCAACAACTGTGGCGACATAATTTTCATTGGGAACTACTGTGATATTTCGTGTACAGTGCAATGTGAACACAACGTGGTCGAAAATTACAAAATCTATTATATCTCCAAAATCGCGTAAAATTGAGCGTTTCCGCAGAACGGAAGGATGTATTCCACCACGGAAATTCCGATGGAAGCATTTTTAGAACGTAAAATCGAGTAGGAAAGCCAACATTACGCATTTATCGAAAAAAGTAGTGACAGTTTTTTCAACAAAATTGCGAATATGGGCAATTTTTAGGTACAACTGATTTTTCTCATTGCAACACCACTAGTATATTAGATTAAATCTATATGATTTTCCCGTAATACACATTTTAATATTTCACGAAAAAGTTGAAAAATCTCTTTTTGTGCCTAAATGGCCGTTTCCAACTCGTTTCGACCTTGAAACACCATATCGGCGAACGACACAGTTGCCGATAGAATTAAGCGTAACGAAGCTGTTCATAATGGTAAACATGAAGTGCAATCCTAATTAGTACGAAACCCCAAGTGGTTTTATGAGTATCTGCCCACAACCGCTTTGATAAAGTTGGACATTCCCAATTTACTTACAGATCCGGCGTGAACAACAACCCCTAGGAAGCAGCGGAAGCCAGTGCTGGTACGGTTGAAAGGATGTTCTTGGAATACTCCATCAATGCTACTCTGCAGATTCATTATGAGTCCTCTACGTCCAGTGGGCTCTGTCCAAAGGGATGTGAACCTTAGCCCTTCCACTGTTCCTGCAAACGTAAGAAGTTGAAAAATAAGGTGTCTTGTGGCACAGACAACATACCACCGAGAATGTTAAAGCACTGTGCAGACAGTCTAGTTGCGGCCATGGTTGACTTGCTGCAAAACACCTTCGGGGAGGGTGAACTGCCAGATGACTGGAAGTGATGAAAAGTAGTGTCGCTCCACAAGGTAGTGTGCATAGCCTGGTTTCCATCTACAGACCCGCTTCCCTTATGAATATCCCTTCATAATTAACGGAAGCGCCGGTAATGGTGCCACCAGACGACGTATCCACACACATGAAATGATCATCCCTCAACAGCATGGTTCTGGAACAGGCCACTAGTGCGTTAGAAGCCTAGTAACTGCACAAGAGAAGTGGACCAAATCAGTTGATTCTGGGGATCAAGTAGATATCATCCTACTTGATTTCTGGGGAGAATTCCATAAAGTTGATCATAGCACAATGTCTTTCAAACTGCAGTGGTACAGAACTGGAGAAGAACCGGTACACTTGCTGGGACCGCATCTAAGTGGATGCGCCTTCTCTGTCCGTGCTATTAACACTTACTCGGCAATCCCAAACGCCTAGTGTAGAACAACTCGGGTCAAATCTAGGACAGTTGTTGTTCATCCCATGCGTCACTGAATTACCCTCGCTTTTATCTTGAGGCCTTCTGTTGTGTGTAGACAACAAATAGCCCTGGAGAGTCATTCGAGACCTCACGGATGAATCTGTCTACGATTGGATCTCAACAGCTGGTGTGGGTTAAGTAAAACATAAGTGGACGCGGCGAAGTCCTGGGACATCGTCACAGAATCGGGACATCGTACTACCTTGATGATATTGGCCCTTGTGCATGCGAACAGGAGAAAGACTGTGGGGAGATTTTCTCCTAAGATCTAATTCCCTCCACCAACTGCAGAACGTTGGCTAAAAAGTAATGGATGCCTCTGAATTCACCATCCGTAGTCTGAACTGCCCAAACCAGGAGGTCTTTGTTCCCACTTGTCCTACCTCGGCTCGCCCACCGCCAGAAACGAGGATTCAAGCCTGTACATTTCGTCTTTGTAAGGATACCTGACTGCTTTAAAAAGTTCAGTGCAGGGTCACGAAGTAAGTGAAGGACCCCAGGTACCTGATTTATTAGAGCAGACCTCAAGGTTCGAATCCGTTTGACCTAGAATTTCGATGGATGAGAGGAGGTGTCATACTCGTCTACAGCATGTTGACTGACTCAATAGGTTCAGCAGGCTTGTGGCCGATCGCGAAAGTTCTTGACTTGAAGGTGATTCTCTTCTCAACCGTGCAGAAAGAGCGTGAGTTCCCATACCTGTCTCCGGGCGCACTACAACGATAGCACCAGGTAGATGGTAGCTCGCGTACAGGTCACTAATTTGTTTGAAAATGCGCATAACGATGGGGTGGCAATTGATGACCCTGTGAGGCTCGCATAATGAATAGGAAGGTGGAAGCAGTGGAATACTGGGGATAAGTGGGCTAGCGTGGCCTCTAGCACCCTCGGCTCACGTAATTTAGACTCCGGCAAGCCATAGACACCGCGGGGTTGTCGTGGCCAAACAGGAACTTTTGCAAAATGACTAGAAATAAATGTTAAATAAAGTATTGAGAGAGTGGTCGCTGCATGACTTCCTAGTCTTAGGTTTAATAATTTGCGGTATATGGACTATATACGATTGGTGGCAGAACACGTGTTCTACAGTTTGTATGGCTGGTCGTCAATTAACCATTCTACTCGTACACAGAGAGGAAAGTTCCTGCAGTTAAGTCTGCTGGGTTACTTTTTGAACTCCAAGGAGTGTCTCTTTAGAGCTGGTTTATCACTGACGGCCAACGGATTGGTACAGGGATGATTGGGAATATGCAAAATTTCATGGACAACTATCATGTCCCTACGAGGACTTTGGTGTTGAAGAATGAATTGGCTCGGTTCTTCGAGCCTCGAGTCATGAGACAGGGTTACTATTGCCTACACGTGTCTGTTTGCTCTCCTCTGGACGTTTTCAATTTACATAATGTCTTGGCTGAGAAGAAAGGAACGGGCTTGCAAGTTCAGCTCTGAGCTACAGAGTAAACCTGGAGTGGGCAGAATTTATGCGGCCTAGGTTTTGTTTCACTGAACACATAGAACTGTTAACCATGCGTGCCAGTAATGCGGTGTTTTAGGAAACACCCTGATCTCCCATGCTAGGAGTACCTAGATCACTTTGATGGGAGACTGGGCGAGGCGGGACTCCTGTCAAGTGGTAAGTCTTTTGGCTACTCTCGCGGGCATAAGTGACAGTACATTTGCTCATCTGAACAAGTAGATGATTTTCTTCCGTCCAGAGATATGGTTTAACCAAGGCAATGTGGAGTATATCCCCATCCTATGATACCCGCGCTACTATGACGACCTTTGTATCATCTGCGTGAATCGACCAATTGCGCTGCATGGTGGCAGTGACAAAGTTAATGAATATCAGCAAACACATCCATCCGATAAATGATCTCTGATATACTTCATTAGACAGCGAGTGTACGGAAGGGTAATCTCCGTCGACCCCAACCAGGGGAGTATGTCCAAAATGCAGTTTTGCGATCAGGCTAACAGTCGGGCTGGGATGCCGCAACATTCCACCTTGGTTAGCAGGATATCGTTAACTGCCGTGCCAAATGCTTCCCCAAACTTCAAGTAGACTATTTTAGTGAAACCATCAGAATCTGCTATTTTGGTTCATAAGTCATTTGCCATCAATACGTTTGTTCTGCACGGATGTCCGTGACGGAACCCACGACAGCGCTTCCATTCGTCAAGAATTTTGCTGCTGCCTGATAGGTGACAAAGTGACGCGTACGTTGTGGTCGCGAAGTAGTCCGTGTATTCCTTGAGGAAACCAAACGATATCTTGTCTGGACCAGGTGACTTGTATTTGTAAGCTTTGAAACTTCCTGAGGGGAGACGGTTGAAATATCCCGGTGTTCATAAGACCATAGACGTTGCCGAGGGGCGCTTTACAATAGCGCAGCAGTGGGACATGCTTTCGATACATACGCAAACTACACAGTTGTGATGCAGTAGCTTTAGCCGCCTCACTGCTCGTTCCGATGGTTTCCTAGGGGTTCAATATTGGGTATACCTTGTTCAGATTTGGACACTGGAAAATTAGGCATGCAACGACTTTGGATCCGATTTCCATTCTTTTGTAACATCGACTTGGTGGGCATCACAGTAATGTCTAACCGCTGAAGTGCATCCATTGCGCGGCGTTGTGTACCTTAGGCGGGCCTCTTTAGTGTCTTCATGCTGAAGCAAGCACGTAGCCTTGCGTTCAGCGATACCGAGTTTTCGGGTATTACCCCTCCGCCGATGCCTCAACTTCTACTGTCGTACAAGTCTCAAAGACACATTGTTTGATGAGTCCCAGAACGATAGCTTAGTAGGTTGTCCAGTGGTAATCCCTTGTTACAGTGGGTCAAGCGCCCAGTTTGCCTTACTGAGGGTACCTATTACGGCCAGTGTATTTGTTTGCTGAGATGCGCAATGGCTCTTGGGAGCACCTTCCATTCACGTAATATTATAGTGATATGGTCGCTTGACTTCAGCAAAGCAATGCAATCAATGTTTGCCACTATCGTGTGTTCATTTGACAATATAGAGCCTGGCCGAGACGATATGATGCTTGGATGTCGCCTCGTCGAGATCCGTATGTGTCCTGTTAGACCTAGATTTAAGGTGACCAAAAAACCCAACAGTCACTGAACCAGGTGTGCTGGATGTGAATAGGATTTGGAGATCTATGTGAGGTAGGTTGAGATCCCCCATGTTGAGAACATGTGACAAATTTTTCATTTTGATATTCTTCACGGGTGAGCTGAGTTCTTCATAGCTGTGCTGCGTGGCATTCGGAAGACAAAAGATGGCGCTTATTACGCACGATGTATTACTTCCACTCCTAAAGGAACACCGGATGAAGCCCGGTAGTTCTGTGAGAGAAAAAACTGTCATTATATGGGTGGTGAGATGTTCCGGCCTATATATCGCCACTCCATCACCCAACTCTCTTTACTCGGTCGCGGCAGAAAATGCTGCGTCCCTGTAAAGAAAACTGGTTAGCCCGGATATCTGGCAACAACTATTACTTGATGATGAGGGCCAACTAAGTTGCGTAACCGCGATAATTTGCTTTGCAGATCCGGTGCAATGGTGTAAAACACCTCCAAGAATCTTCTGTCAAGGGAACGCCGTTCTTAAGTTGCCGACTACATCTGGTTGCAGGACTGGTACCAGAACCGACGCTAGAAGTGTTTTGGTTACCGTGTTCTACTATATTACCAGCAGGCTGTTTTGCGATCGACTGACATAAGTGCTACTGAGTCCGGTGACCCGCACAATGACCTCACCGTCGTGTGTGTTTAAGGGGTTCAAATTCACACTGGCTTGCTCCTGCTTGCGAGGTCGACTACGTGAAGTTTTGTCTGTTGGGATATCCACATAAAGTCTCCTTAGCCCATGGTTCAGACACTAGAGTGGCCTAGGTAGGATAGGTGCGCCGGTCCTGACAGACGTGGTGTACTAGTTGCTGCTGTTGTTATCAGTTTACTGCGGATAAAGGACGAATGATCGCGGTCGTGGTTCGTGTCAGAACTTCCGGGAATTCTTCGTATAATTATTCGTCTTCACTTGTTTGGACTTGAAAAAATTGTCAATAGTGTTCAGTCCGTCAGATAAGGCGCTCTGATCTAGTCACGCCGGCCCTAATATGAGCATCTAGTTGTTTACCGAGATGACGGACGCAGCTAACAAGACCCTTCCCATATACTACGAACAGTTTAATGTGATCTTTGCAAATATTGGCCTATTAGCGTGCAGACTGGTTGGGCCGTGAGATTCTTTGTTATTTTGGGGGATGGATAGTCTTTTGTACTACACTGCTGATTGGAACGCTTCAATGATTACTGGCATTTCCCTCCTCGTCAGTAACAGCTGGGACAGCACTCTCAAGCAAATTGGATGTTTTGACAGAAAAACAGTTAAGTATATTTAGGCCGGGGATTTGGAGTCATGGTTGAGACACGTGAACTTATTTTGGGACGTTTACGGGTTGGAGATATTGTGGGGGATTCTGATGTAGAGAGGTCATCAAATGTCGTACGAAGAGCTATGTGCGGTAGGTTGCCAGGTAGTTTTGAAAATTTCCTGCAGCCCACTGAATTAGTTATCGGTGGCTTATATTAAAATGGGAGCTAATAGCCGATCTGTCTGAAGGGAAGCGCATCTCAAGGATGCGTAGAAATTTGTGTAACTTACCAAGACTTAGCTTTGTGTGTTCGTCACCGAGTTCCGCGGCTGATTGGGTTGACACTGACCATTCACGGGCACCGCTGACGGTACCGTTTTTGACTGTGGACTTACCAGGGCTGTATTCGAGTCTGGAGTGTGACTTTCTACAACCCACAATTACAGAGGACAAGTCGTCCACAGGATACCGAACAGGTGTTTGTGAACCTCAGCATGAATAGAACGGTCATATTTGGTGTGAACTCACTTGAGCACACGCACGGTATCATTACTTAATGTTGGTGGACACTTCACTGAACTTACAGTGGTAATTTGCTAAAGATGGGGGAGTACTGAGTTTACTACGATCATCACTTTCGTTGTTGGTTTGATTTACTCTAGGTAGAGTTGAAGAGGGGGCAGTGGGAGGTCATTCTATAAGTAAATAAACATTCTCAAAGTTTGTGCCAACTGAAGATACACCCGAGGCAGTGTTCGAGATCGCTGAGAGGTGAAATATTGCTAGGTTGAATAAACCCAACATCCTAACTGGATGGATTCACTTTATTGACGCCAATAAACGCCAAAAAATAAGTTTGAGAAGAATTATGGTTGTAGCGATAAAAATGCGAAGAAAATTATCTCACAGCCACTATACAACACAGGCTGTCAAGTCGAAAACGATTCAACAATGGGCTATTTCAAAAGCGAGCAGCTGTTCATACTAGCTGGGTCATAGGAAAACAAGGAAGCAGTATTAACAGACGTATGGGGTAAAGTCACTCGGTGAGGTGCGATGGACCAGACTCGCAGGCCGAAGATAAAGGGAAAAGTAAAAAACAATCATGTGAATGGCCCGGGAAATACCAAAGATAACGCTTCGAGTAGATCGGCGGAAAATCAGACGTTCGACGTTGTGAAGAGTTTGGCACACGCAGACTGGTAACATTACAAGTTTGTTTTTCATATGAGCTTTGATGCTAGAGAACCCCGAATGTGATCTACGGATTATCCAGATATTGGTAAACGATTGTGGTAAAATACCTCGTCGACCTCGTCGGCTGAATTCAAGGTCCGTTCTGTGTACAAGCCAGGTGAACTTCAAAGAAGTTTACAAGTTTGTCGTGGCCTGTTTCACAGGATACTTAGTCTTTCAAAAGAAAAACGGATCTCATTTTCTGAAAGTTGGGTAATCAGGTAAGACGGGGTTCTCGATGAATTTGGAACTGCTTTTCGCATGCTCAAAATTCAGCGTTTTCTAAGGGAATTCGCTTGGCTAACAGGTTGAGGGAGCTCGTCTACTCATTTGAACCATTCAGAAGCGGGCACGCAAGTGCGAGTGGACCAGGTCTTGCCTTCAACATCAGCGTTACCACCTGCTTTGTCGACGTCACTCGTTTGCACTCCGAGCGGTTCCCTTGTGGAACAATTTGCCAAAATGGGTCGGTTCACCTACGACACTTGGCGCTTTCAAGGTGAAGTTTGGTAAATATATCGGAGGAAGCTTTAGACATTTCCAACACCCCAGCTGTGTCAACCAGCTTCACACAGAATTGACAATCAAAATGGGAAAACCCACGCAAATCATTATGGTTGACGAGTTGTGGAGTGTACATTTGTTTGTTGCGTTTGATGAGTGCCTGTCTGTTTGTGCGTCCTGTCAGTTAGTGCTGAACGTACTTGTGGCTGCCCTACGTTAACAACTAGTCCACTGCATCATACCATTTTCCTTCTGCATTTATTCCCGTGTTAACTTCGCGACAACTCACCTGCTGGTCATCTTCGCGTCGGACCTCTTCAATTCAAGCCTGTCTATGGCCAAATTTCCCGCTCTGTATCTGACAGAAATACGTCAGTACAAGTCTAAGACTTCTCTGGACTTGTAGTAGTTGATAACGGTCGAAGGGGTCACGACAAATATCTCCATAAGCTTCGACCCCTGACAGTCCTCAGACAACAGTTCTCTTACAGGGCTAACAAACAATGGAAGGACCCTGTAGCAGAGGTCGTTAACTGCTTCTATGAGGACGGCTTCAAAGTGACATTAAACTCATGCCTACTTAAGAAATTGTTAAATCGATATTTTACCTTGTTTTTGGTACTCTCTGTAGCCCCCAAGAACGGTGCCACACTCTATTTCAGCGACTGCCTTTCAGGTCAACAGAAAACCGCTGGACATCGAAACGGGAAAACTGGCTGGTTCTGGGTTACATTGGTCTCCAACATCGAACCCCTGAACAAATCGCTAAAATCACTGAAAGTGACTGCAGACAACCAGTGAAAAAGAGAACATCGATGATGTTACAGTGAATGACCTTGAAGTTGAGTTGTCATTGGTCAATTGGGTTACTTGTGTGGCCGCACCTCCCCATTCCTTAATCATGTTTTTGACGCGCACGGAGTACGATCGGGGTGTAAATACATTTTCACCAGAAGGCAGATTATTCCAAGTTGAATATGCCATAGAAGCTACTAAGGTATTATATTTACTTGTTATTCTTCCATTCTATAGCTGGGCTCTACTGGTATTGGAATTAAAACACCAGAAGGTATTGTTTTAGCCGTTGAGAAACGTGTGAATTCCCCGCTGATTGTCCCTTCGAGCATTGAAAAAATATTCAAAGTTGATGATCACGTCGGTGAGTCCTGATATTTGAGTCTCGTATGTTCTCTGGACAAATACGTTCTGTAAATTATCATGAAGGCGCCCATCCACAGCTTTAGTTCTATTGTACGAACAATCCATATCTTGCTGTCTTTCAGTTCGGGTTTCAAATTGTTTTCAAATTTCAACTCCAGGACCTGATGAAGGCCTGAGCCCGTTGACGTCCTGATGCTTGACTGGTGTGATCCGGAGATTGACCAGACTGCGTTTTCTGTCGATGCGGATGCTTTCGGCAGTGGTCTGAGGGTAGAGATAAAAGGAACAGATAACAACTCCAGGTTGCCCTGAACAGCAAGAGCAAATCATTTTTCGATTAGTACAAAGTGGGGAAAAGGTTGCTCCAACATTTGTCTAGCTCTGTTTTGAATACGGCTACGCTGGAGGCCTCCGCGATCTTTGCAGGTAATTTGTTCCACGAGTTGACCACCCGGTTAGTGAAGAAGTTAAACCTAACTGCCAATCGTGATCTTTTTTTCTTGATCATGAACCTATGTCCTCTTAAATCTCTGTCCTGACGTATCACTAACAAACATTCCATTATTATTCACTCGGATCATTAACTATTATGGTCCGAATATGATCAGCCAATTTTTTAATATGGTCTACTGGACGAAACTGTTGTATTTGCTAGTCAACATATATGTTGATTGAGTGTACTCAGGCCTGCACGGCATACTGGAGGGAAAACGTAAATGCTCTGGTGGCCACCGAGAAGAGGGCTACCGAGAGAGTAGCTTGGTTATTCTTTTTGCCGTACAAAAAATGCCTGCCAAAACTGGAACTGTTTCATCTAGCCTACAGGCGTTCGAGAGATAACCTTATGCTAACATACAAAACCCTGTGCTCCCCGAATCACTCCAACAGAAAGCTTTTCACAGTCGCCGATGCAGTGAGTCTCAGGGATTATGAGTACAAAGTTCCTATGCCACGTTGTAGTGTCTTATGTAGACGACATAGTTTCCGAGTCTGTTCAACATAGAATACCCTACCAGCGTTGATTGTCCTGGCACCATCAGTCGATGCATCCAAGAAGTAGCTAGATGGCTGGATTGTCCCAAGATGGCCATTGCCAGTCGGGCACATATGGCTCAGTGTGCCTTCATTGTTGTCATTTCCATTATCCCCCTTCTTTTCTCTCCCGTTTCTCCTGCTTCTCGGCAATCTTTTCTTCTATTTCATTGTTATACAACAAATCGGAGCAACTTCCTTACGTACTCGACTGCTGCTAACCATTTCAACATTCAGTGCGCCTTAAACACATTGTTTCCACGGTTCACCTGAATGGAGCAGACGGTACACGATTTGACTGTCAACTTGAGGTCTGATCCGCTATAAAACCACACATCCCTTCCCATTGATTCATACCGAAATGCTTTGGGGATGGGATGTACAAACCAGTGAATATGTGCTATATACTTCCATCTGTATCTTTTCAACGTACTGTTTAGAAGGTTATAAATTTGAGTGTTCATCTTAAGACTGTTTCAAGCTAACGAGGCCGTTAGCGGTACACAATCATTTACGAATTGGTGCATCTGTTTGATGGGAACTGATGTGTTTTCTACTCAATCTGAAAAGCAAATAAAGTTGCTTAACAAGCCAAGTCAGTTTCACACATTTGAGCAAACAATTATATTTCTGATTTAAAACACTGAATTCCCTTGATCCCGTTCACCGTTAACGGTAGAAGAAATGCGTCACAAAATTTTAACACTTTTACTCTTTTCAGTCACGAACGTAAAACGTTAGTATATATATATATATATATATATATATATATATATATATATGGCTTCGCGATGCGCCGAATGGTGTTGTCTAGTGAATGAAGTGTCTAGAAAAGACACTGTTGTTTATTTCCTCTTCACGAGAAGCAGAAAGGTTAGAATGAGCTGAATTAAAAAGGTTTAAAGGTGAAACAAAGTAAATACTAATGGTTAGAAAAAAATCAAACCATCATCTGCATGTCGCTTGTAGAGGCTGACCCCATTTATAGCATCAGGTAATTGTAATTCAATATATTATATATATATATATACGTATATATGTCCGCAAGTGTTGGGCCCAATAGACCACTCGTTACACCATTAATCTATTTATAAAACGATCCTACAAAATCAAAACGGATATTCTGTGTACGCAGAAGTATAAGTTTTTTGAAGTAACCAACTGGGAGACAAATAGGCAAATTTTTATGGGAGGTTAAATCGCACAAGAAAGTTGTTTCTCGGAGAAGAACGTTTTTTATAGATTCAGCTTCGATAAAGTACATCTGATGTGAACTCGCCAATACGTTTTCTGAGGTTTCTACTGGTTCGAAAGAATCTTTTACACAGTGGGGGATGGGATGGAGGATTTCTCTAGTCCACCTCGCAAAATTATGGTGCGATGAGTTGTCCATGCACAAGATTGGCCTTAATGGGACACCATACAAAAAGTTTTTGGAGCACCTCTTAACTGTGGTGTGCGGGTTCCCGTTGACTTCATTTGTTTATATTGCAGTTTATATTGCAGCAGTATTAACCAATACTCACCTTCCGGCCCTGTGTGTACATAAACTGTTGACACAGTTTTGTCTGCCATGGAACTGACGACAGTCCTTGTTTCATGTAAACTCAATCGTTGATTGTTTCTGTTGTTATTGTCGTCCGCATATCCTATATATTCTATCTCTGATTGTCTGTAGTATATATCCTGCATGTTTTACGTGTGCGAATGATGAGAGTAAACGAAATGTCAGCATATCGCGATGTATTTTTACTGTCGTTATCGGCGAGTTATATATCTTCAAGTCCCATATGCAGAGGTCCTCAACAAATCACAACTGGGTGTATCTGCGACTGGGTGAGATGGCGAGTTTCGATTGAAAAGTTGCTTGAGGATAGTGTTATGGCGTCTTTGTAAATATTCCCTGTATGTCCTCTGAGACGGTTTGCATCTGAGGATGTGATCTGCGGCACCTAAAAAAGGTAAACATATGCCAATGATACGATTCAGGGGATCAGTACGGTCTTTTCTGATGTCATGCGGACCTCTTCTTCAAACGGTAATCGTGGAAAAAATAGGGTTACATCACTGTATTAAGGCACTCAAAGCGTAGCCAAAGTGACGCTGAGTTTGGTTGGTTGAATGGGTTTGGTTCAAGTCTGAAACGTACTTCATTGGTGGGTAATCTGCTTCCCTTTATTGTGGATGAGAGGGTAACTACAGACATTTATTCGCTGTGCGAAACCAACACTATCGGACCGTCTACAATCAGTTGATCAGTGCAATTACCAGGTGACCTTGGCGCAGATGTTGGAGAATGTCTCGATGTGATCAACTGGTACATGTTAGCGGGAATTAGAGAGTGACTTAAAGTGCGAGATAGGCACGAAAGTATTTTGCAGCCACCTGGGTTCAAACCAATCATCACATAGTACGATCCGGTTTGTAGGAATGAGGATTGATGAGGAAGTTGAGTTAAGTAGATCGGGCGTATACTCTCTGACACTGAAACGTTGAGTCACTTCCGCGTTAATTGATTGGTATTCGTCTCCGAATCTGTTCTGTGTGTTTAGGTGATAGTTGAAGGTTTTCGCTGCATTGTACAACAACGCTTCAGCTTCTGTCGTGGAGGAAGAATTAACTGCACTGGCGATGCCTTGTTGAGGTAAGCCGCTGTTCAGAGAGACTGTCGGAAAATGTTCTAACTGACAAAGGTTTTGCTCGCACAAACGTTTTTGGGACCTCCCGGATCCATTTGGATCCGGGGAAACGAACAGGTTTCTTGCCAACCCTTCAGAGGAGAGGCGGTAAGTAAGATTTGGGTCTTTGTGTAATCTTCAGGAACTGAGTGGATAAGGCATCTCATGATGGTACTCTTGCATCTTCTCGAATATCTTCAACTTTTTTCTCACCCTGTTGTACATTTAAATGTATTTGTCTTTCTTGAGAGCGAACCGCGCCAGCGAGTTAGCTTATTCGGGCAGTGGTCTGATAAAATGCCCACTCAACTTATTTGGAAGACGGAAAAGTGACTTCTATCACATTTAGTATCGCAGATTATTTTTTGTCGCCTGTTTTGGTGCTGTGAGAAAGACACGTTAGACGATAGCTCACCTCGACAATACATACAGCTGGCTGTTTATAGGTTGTGGTGACGTCGCAAAAATAAACAACGAGGGATGTGTTCGATCACTTGTGGTTATTGGTGGAAACGTACTACTCTTCTGGTCATTTCTTGACTCCATAAAAATCGATTTGCAGTCTGATAAGTTCAAGAAAATGTTATACTCTCCTCCTCTATGTCCATAACGGGATGACTGGAAATTTCTTCCGTTAAATTACTGGTGTTGATTAGAAACAGCGGTGATGCTGAAACTTGGGTATGACACTCACGTGTCGAGGTAAGTGTAAAAGAGAATTGATCGGAGCCAGCCTTTGATCAAACAGTTCTACCGTTAATAGATGAGGTTATCTCACAGCAAACATCGTGTGGCGTACCGTCGAACGCTTCAGCAAAGAAGAAGATCGCGCCCATTCGATGTGGACTCTTGCTCCCGTTGGGCTGTCCATAAAGAAGAGAATGTTAGTTGCATAGGCTCTATTTGGTAGGAATCTATGGTGATATAGGGTGATAGGATTAATGACAAGGTATCCTAAAATAACTTGCTTGGAACGGTTTTGCGATCTTACGCAGAGTACTGAGCTGATCGATCGATAGCTAGTAAGAGCACAACGGTCACTCTACTTGTAATGAGAAACGGTGGTAGTTTTTTCCATTCCTGGAGGTGATTACTAACATAAATGTGTGATCATGCATTTCTTTTCAGTAACCTTGTTTGACTCTGCTGTATAACCACCAACACTGCACCATGTGCTTGATGAAAGGCAGTGAAATTCCCGAGGCAATAAGTCGTGCAACCTGCTGTTTTTAACATTTGTGTACAAACTGGTTGACGTTGTGTTCTCGTGCTTTGATTACCTCACGAACTCCCCGTATTACACTCGACTTCATTATTGATGTTAGTGATAAACATACTGTTACAAGCCGTTTTCTTGACCTTGAAGCTACTAAGTCCAGGAAGAAAGTTCGTTCTCTCCTCTCGTTACCAGGACAGTTGAGGTTCACAATTCACTGGCACCCTGCCCAAATTTAATTTCGAATTGGATAAATAATAAAGCCTGGCGTTATCGCTGTGCAAGGATCAGTGGCCCCGAGCAACAAATGAAATTGAAAGATTTTGTGATACTCCTGTCCAGTGGCACTTCTGTGCAATATTACTAATTCCCTTGTGTGCTATATCCCCCATCGGTGTATGTAACTTCCGCCGTATTGTGCAGCGGTATGCACGAAAGTCGTAGCGGTTGTTTGTTCTCTAAACTCCAAACCCTCCGTTTCGATATTGCTAACTGAACCTCCATTTGCCACTCCAAGTAACCTGGCAGCACCTACACCACATACAGTGCCTGGTGACTATCCAACTTTGCCATCCTATGAATTTCACTTCAAACGCTTCTTGAGCTCATGGTTTATTCGCTTTTGTTCAAATGTAATCGAAGTGCCTGTGCGGAAACTGGAAAGCGTCATGGCGTACATACGATCGATCTTGTGATAAATGGGTTTGTTGTATTCTCTAGGGCCAATGAGTCCTCTCTACCAGTTACCTTTTTTGGGTGCTCACTTTCAAATGTCTGTGTATAATCCTTTTACATCTCAGACCGTTTAGTTTGTACCTTTGCAGTATTCCTGTCCATCTCCGTTGTTTTCACCGCGTGAAAATCCCCCGTTCCCGTAGCCTTTTGTACCTGCTTCTGTTTAGTCATGGTCTGTAGTAAAATATCGGTTGCGAGGAACAGACACCTACAGTTAAGTTGCTTGTTTGCATAACCCGAAATATAGTTACTATCTTAATGATAATACGTCTCCATATTAACCCTGAAACCTAAGTGCACTGATTGTCAAACGGACTTTTCGTTTAATCACTACATTTGCACAGACTTAGATGGTTAGGTTATGTATTAAGGATACCAGATAATCGTTTGCCACACCGAGCACTGTTTGCCGACTGGCGTGAGGTGAACAGATGATGACCTGTCGTAAACAAATGAAATCGTTCACGAAGGAGTTAGTCACTGTAGATGAGGTTCGTCTCCTGGTCTGGGGCCCTCGCGACACAGAGTCGGCGGCTGGAGACATTAGGTGAGATGACAGCTAACCGAGCTCAGTGGCGTGTTGTCGTTGTTTGTCCGAGTTGTCTGTGAAAGGAGTGCGTTTAATGACGCGGGGCAGTAAAAGCCGTAAAGAAGCTGACTTGCTGATGACGCCTTACGTTCACTTATCGTTCGGTTGTTTGTTTGCAAGGTGTAAGCGTTTTGATGTTGTATGTTTGGATATAGATGTAGCTATTTTTAGTAATTAAGTCCCCTCCCCTTCTTTCTCTCTTTTCCTATGTAGGTTTTTTTCCTTCGTGATTGTGTGGCGGTTAAGCGTCAGTGTGGACCACTAATGTATTGCTGTCTACCGTGGTGACGTTGAAGATTGTCACAGTTGTGGTGTTACGCTATAACCCTGAAAAATTTGTAGTCTGCATCGGGTATTTTATCTTTGACTAATTGTCACCCATTCAACCCTTGCAGCTTTGGTATTTCGCTTGAATGGGGAAATGGTTTTGGCCATGTGTATACTAGGTCGCATGTCGGTTGGTTACCATCAGGCTGCCTTAACCATAGGGATGTCACGATAATCAGAGTTCGACTGGGTAACCGTGCACCTGGTGATTGATGTCCTCATTACTCGAGCTCGGTTTTTTGGTAATTTAATGAATGTAAGTACTATGTCAAAATATGTGGACAGTTGCCAACTTTAAATGAGAAAAACATGTACCATCTCACTGTCAACGGAGTATACAGGGCACAAGAATCAGTTGAACTTCGCCTATTATTTAACCTCTTACAGTGGTAAGCTGAGGACTTGGGTCGACTGAACTGATGAAACGAAGTAAACCGATTTTTATGTCACACTAACGTCAGTTTACTCATATTTTTATATGCGGCTGTAGTCAACAGCTTTGAGAAATAACCGATTGGTTGGTGTAATTAGAACCAAGAGAACTTGTCTTCTTACTCTGGAAGGAGGTTTTATCAATAGTTGGTGAAAGAAAAGCAGTGCTCGGGAATTGGCGGTCTAAGTAGTGGGTCATATATTGCTCACCACCTACACTGTACAAGGCACATGAGCTCGGTTCTCGAGTCCGGTTGGTTAACCATGAAACGGGCACTATGGGTTTGTAGTTTTTGATTTTCAAGTTTCACACAATGTTGGTTAACTAAAATAGTGACTAAACAATAAAGTGGTGTACCACTCCGTTTAAGTTAATTCATAATAGGTTTGTCTGTTGGGATAAATAAATATACATCATACTGGAGTTGATACATCAGTACAGGTTATTGGGATTCGACACGACGCGTAGGGTTATCCAAACGCTCATAGTGGATGAAAGGAGGCAGATTGCCTTTGTAGATAGTAATTCTATGGCTCTTCGGCAACCTTCTTGACAAATGGTGTAGACATCCTAAACAAGAATGGATTTTTTTGCCGAGGCATTTCGGTTTTGACGCGTTTGTTCATAATTACTTCTCTCTGGTTGTAAGTCTCCCTGCGTGTGTCAGGTACATCATCTGTTTTTTTTACCATGGGTATCCTAGATGTCGCGCATTGAACTCCCTTTTCCCAGTGTACCTAAACAGCAAGAAAATATGCACTGCGGGACGCTTACGTTTCGTTTTATTTAACTCAGGTTGATGGGTTTGTGATTGTTAAACGAACCAATCTGTCCGTCAATTTCAGTTCTTCAGCTTCAAGACAATGAAGTGGCTTGTATCTACGATTTTTGCACTTACTTGCCCTACTTATATGGCCTGGTCAACTTCAGTGAATGCGGTCAACATCAGATTAGATTTAATTAATTATTCGGTGAACAGACTAGCTGGATTGAGCGCAATGGCCTGTTGACTATATGCGGTGAACGCTCGAAGAGGCCAGGCTTCCGTTCCTCGTGTTTATTTACTTGCCTATGCCAGTGACTCGTCGAACCACGCGCCGAAGTAAACATCTATTTGTTTTGCCCGTGTAACTTTCACTGCAGCTGCAAGTAAACTGATAGATAGTGTGAATGGCACAATGATTTGTCGCATTACGTGCGGCTATGTCTGCCGGATTGGTGGTTACATGCGAAGTTGGGTGGTTAAATGTGTGTATTCCAGTGTATCCAATATCTTATGGTTGGACAATGACTCCGTTGAATGACAAGTTGAAGCAAACGTCTTTTTGAAGCTTCTGAATAATCTGCGTTTTGGAAACCCATGAACTTATGTGACCAGTCACTTTTCAACAATGTTCTCAGAACGACTTTTTCTTCCTTCAAACAGTCAATCATGGACCATGTCACTTTCATGATCCACTGACGCAAATTTCAAGGCACCAACTACTGGTAGTCTACGCTAAATTATGCACACAGGGGTCGTTTCATTGTAATAATGATCGAAATCGAGTCCATCATTCGATTCTGTTTTGCACCCGACTGGACGATCATGGTTTGTCTGTATGTGTGTTTAGGACGATTTGGAACTATCTAACTTGACAAAAATAACCGTTTATGATGCGCGGTTGCAACAATACTGCGCGAGCTCTGCCTTTCAATACTCTCTAGAAAGACTCTTGCTGACATGAGGCTTGGCCTCTTTTGTTGCCTTTACGTGGTGATCAGGCTTACATAACTCAGAAAGACGATGGTGACTAATGAGTTTGGCCATCTCGGTACAACGATGTCAGAACTCAATTATGACCGGAATGGTGAAAAGGCGTCAAGATCTGTCGAACATACATCTGAACTCTTTTTGTGATTGTGACGCTGCTGCCTTCCGAATGAAAAGGCAGTGCGTTGTAAAAGGCTGATCCGCCAGTATAGTTGATGTTTTGCTAATGAGCCCCTAGTAAACAATCGTTATTGACGTTGGCTTGCTAGTCAAACGGTCGCGCACTCGAAGACTGATTAACGCAGTTGCTTTTGTCCAGGTTTCGACTGTCTATCAGTGTCATTCAGCCCATATGGACTTTATGTATCACGGTGGTGGACATGTAGTGTGAATGTCGATAACCTATATGGTAAGCTTCCTTATTCTTACTGTTCCGGTACCTTCGTCTAGTTCTAAGAAGACCACAGCACCTCTTCCTAAGTCGTTCGATGGCGTCCTATTGTCCGTACAACAGACAGCACTTTTGGTTTGTTTTAATGATTCTGATTTGCAGAAACTACTGACCTGTTTGGCTTTGAGCCCATCAGCATCATCACAAGGCAACGGGAAAAAATTACTTCGGTTGTACGTGTGTTTTCGAATTAAACTTGCCTGCAACGTTTTTGACTTTGTGGAGGTGTGTTAAATTGTCGCTGGCGTTGAAATTGACCAGTTGGCTTTGTTAAACTGGCTCGTTCGACTCGTGTGTGCACAACCTACGTTATCGTATGTGTATCATGTATTTTTGATATCGTCTTGTAATACCCTTGTGGAGTCTAAATATCTTCGTTTCAACTACGCATCTATCAGAACCCACTTTGTGACTTAGACCCGAGGCACATCGATGAACATGACCTGAACTCACATTCAACCTTGTTTCCTAAATACTATTCTAGACCCCCATTACCTTATCAGCTGGCAAGCTAACCTGACTAAACGTGTTCTTGTACAGCATGTATCCCTTGTATTGCTAGTAATCACCCATCTGCTTTTGTATTGACAGCATGTGCAGTCAGTGGCCTTGTTGCGGACGCGCGGACGCTAATTGAACGTGCTCGTGCGGAAGCAGCCCACCACTGGTTTGTTTACAACGAAAAAATGTCCGTTGAGGACGTGACGAAGGCAGTCAGTAATCTTGCTCTTGCTTTCGGTGATGACGATGTGGATTCCGGAGCAATGGTGAGCTCACTTAAACAAAATACAAATGAACAGGATTGTGATACTCTTCGAGTTGTCACTTTGTAATCCCACAGTCATGGTGTTATAATCTTTCGCATCGTTGTAACCGTGCGCTTAGCTTCAATATGACATTTTAGATCTATAGAGTTTTAGTGAGTTTCAATCCACGAGGAATTTCGAAAAAAAAATGCTATCATGGTTAGGGATGTGTTTAATGGTTGCACTATACATTGCATGTCTGGGAAGTCCGGCCCATGTACTAGGAAAATGTTCATTGGGTTTGCACTTTTGACGGTCGATGTCTCCAAAGTATCAATAGCACGTTATAGGGACGCAGCATGAGCACTGACGGGGCGTATTCCATACAGACGTACCCTATCGACTACTGAGCATTATGATCTTGTTTCACAAGCCTCGTTGGTTTGGTTACATTTAATGGGCGCTAACTCATTGTTTGCCACGTCATACCTCGTCTTCAGTCGCTGAGTATGACTAGAAGCGGTATTCTGGTTTCCGGCTTGTGATTTTGAACATGACTGTGCTGACGTTGAGGCTTGCTTCAGTAGGATATTTCCGGCCTGCTGATTGGGTTCCTAAGAACAGCGGATATCATTCATTAAGAATGCCATCTGATATGACGGAGAATGGAAATCAATGGCGCTCGTGCGCTCATTTAACGTTTTCCCGTTAGATCTTCGTCGTTTTTATTTCAAACAACAGTTATTTACTTCTCTTCCTGTGCTCTGGCTTGCTTATCACTTTTTTTTAGATCTCATGTTAAACATATCCATAATATGTATGTGACCAGTTTGTAGCATTGTATTGTCGCGTATTTATTATCCTGTCTCACTGTAATGTCGCTCTTCGTTTGTTACTCTGTGACGAGTCCGAATTTTGGAGTGTTCAGCAAGTAATTGTTGTGTCCTTAGTGTCTCATATTAACATTTTCCCTTTGCCGAAACAAGGTATGATTTTGCCGTGTTACAAATTAAACTGTTATTTGCTTTCTTTTCGACTGATGTGTGAAATACTCTTCTGCGACACTTAGTGATTTTATTGATGTCTATTGAGGTGTCCCAGTGGAAACTATTTCTGCCGCCTCTTTAGCATACATTACAAATCGGAGTTTTACAACTAATGATTGGAGCTCCAAAATGTAGATTACTTTGAATCAAACACCACCCACGTTTGATCGCAGCTAGCGCATTCAAGTAAGCCTTTTGGCTAGCCTACTTCGAAAGGAAACATTACACCCAAGTTTTGCTCTTATTAGAGTTCATCAGGAGTGCATATCCCCGTCTGGGCCGGAATTTGCACTTCTTGTATATACGACCAGCGTGTTGACCACAACGCCAGTAACCATTCGTAGGATTAACCAAAAAATAGTCATCCAAACACTTAGCCACAACCTTGAGTGAATAGTGTTCAGCTTGTCTGATCATCAGTTGTATAGCTTGGCAGGTTCTCACCCCACCCTATCTCAATTCGTTAACTTAGTGAACACGGTTGATGTTATGTAATCGAACGCACCGATTACACTGATAACAGTTTGGAAACCTTCGTCAAAGTCACAGAATAAAGTATTGGTGAGAAATGTCTCAGAGTTTGGAGTGCAAAGGCCCACATGGCGCTGGCGTTTAGCAGTTGCAACTGAGTGCACGTTATCCTTTGCCATCTTGTGGCCTGCCTAATGCTCATGTCCATAGGTTGTTATGCATCGGCCTGATTAGTTGACCGCTGAAATGGTATCCTTCTACATTAGCTCTTAAAGAAGCTGTTTCTTCCTGAACCGAGTGGCAGTAGTCGAAATGTAGTGGGCGCATTGGTCATTGCCGCTGATAAGTCTTGACTGGCGGTACTATTAAGTAAGAAAATGACGACCTTCTTTTTTCACCCTTGCATCAAATTCTAACAGTCACTTTGTGAAAACCATAACAGTATCTCAAGACTTTGTTAGCACGGTATGTATGGCAGAGTTTGGCACTAAGTCGCTCGAGACAGCGAGGTTTTATGCGTGTTCAATTATTGAAAGTTGTTTGTTACGTTTAGTGTATCGTATCACAAATGTACGGTGAAAATTGCCTGTTGAGTACGACGGTGACTCGGTGCCAGCTGGATGCTGAGCGCATACTTGCGTATGCGACTATATGACTAGGGAGCCATTTGTGCCAAGGTGATGGATGACAAGTAGCAAAAGTGACGCTTACAACAAATAATCTAACGGGAAAATAATCCGTTTCCTGCAAAATGGCGACAGTAACCGGGGGCGATGTTATGGCGGAGGAAGATGGTGTATAAACTTGTCAGTACTGTGAGGGTGATTTGACTAGTCTACTCATAATTCTACCGTTGATTACTCGTGGTGATTTTTTTAATTTTAGAAATGCATATAAACTATGGTTAACTTAAAGTAGTTATTCCTTTGTATTTTCGAATTGCTAAACGTTACAACCCAAAGCATATGTTTGTGGATTCAAACTTGGTATACCTTGAACGCTGTGTTATGCCCGTTCACGTTCTCGTAATGCTCATCACGTTATCCAGTTTACCACTTGTTAACAAGTCAAAACGTGTATTAGCCTGAAACTCAACTCAATTTTGACCTCCAGCCTAAATAACCCAATTAGGCTTTCCTGGTCGCTATTCACAAGTTAAGAATGTGAATGTCAATAATTTTCAGGTGTGGCAGTGTATAGTACAACATTCGGTGGTTGTGTACGTCCTAGACGCCTCCCCGAAGATGTGATGATCTGAGTTCATTAAGGGTTCCGGTTAACAAACTTGGTGTACAGGGCGATCCAGTTATTTTTGCTTGTCTGTATGAAACGAAGGTTTGTGTGCTTCCTTAGAAGCAAATAGTTTACCGCTCATCATTGCATAGCACCATAGAAAATACCATAGATAGTTGTGCTCTGATAATACTAACGCTTGATGTCCATAATTACCTACTTATCCTGCGCTTCTACTAATGTCTCAGCTAATCTCCTTATAAAGACTCGTCTGTCGGTAGTCTGGCGCTAACAGTCGCGGCTTCGTGACTTCCACCTCATTTGTGTGTTAGCTTTAAAGGAATGACTGGACTTCATTGATAATTTAGTATGCTAATGGCAAATTTGCTGCATCATGCATTGTCTACTGTGGTCGTTGATGAAAATCACAAGTTGGCTGAGCGGTAACAGAGTCACTGACGCAAAGTTTTGATCATTCTGGTAAGCACTGTAAGGAGATGCCGGTGGCTAATTAAAGCCCTACGTGACTACCCACACTGTTGCTTGGACCTACTGTCATGCGTAACATTCGATCATAGTCAGCAATGTTTCTACTTTCATAACATTTTAACGTTTACCTGTACACTTTTAATTGTTTTTCCTCTCGTTTTATTTTTTACTCGCCGTTTTGTCTATGAATGTCAAGGCTAGCGGTAACTGGGGTCACGACACGCACTTTTATGATTAGTGGTTGAAAGTATACGTATGTTCGTATGTAGTGACGTTTACTTTGCTGATAATCAAAATGGAAACCTTTTTGGGTGATTTTCTAACATGTTTTTGCTTTCGTTGCCTGATAAGTGTTAGAACCGACGAAATCCGCCATCATGAGAGTACATTCTAATATGTATCCAAAAATGATAAGTGTACAGTCTGTTTTGCTAGTTTCATAGCTGGATGTCATCTTGCCCATTGCGGATTGTGCATATGTTTTTTGGACACTGTTTGGTTCAATCACAAGCATGTTGTCACATAATGTAAAACTGACGGAAATAAACCAATGTCAATCTATAAATTCACGAGACTAGAAGTGATTTCCAAAATCACTGTGTTACTCTGTCTTCGATTCAATTCCTAACGAGTGTCTTCTTGTTTACCCTGCTTTGTGTGTAATACAAAGCGAAAAAATGTTACCCGAATAAAATATCTGGCACCCTACCCACAGTGTATCAAACCTGAAAAACGCTCCCCCATCGATACTAAAATGTGCACTTGGAGGTGGTTTAAGTTGTTCATATATCAGGACTGATTTGCTACATTCCAAATCCAGGTTTAGGACAACATTCCCTGGGCTATTATCACGTAGTCCCAGCGTCAGTTTTATCGGTTTCGAATAGACTATGGTAACTACTAGTGCAACGATTATCTTCTGTGAGTTTGCATATTTTTTCCACTTACCCACTTTCGTTTCTTATTTCTGGCTATTTTTTAGGGTAACTTCAAGATCGGGTTGTTGTTGATTATTACGAAATGTTAAAATATTTTACTGCTCGCCAATACTTTCGAAATGTGTTTGCAATTGATACACGTTTCATCCTGTTCGCTTTGTCCTCTTTCTCAGAGTCGGCCATTCGGCGCAGCGCTTCTGTTTGCTGGGATAGATGAGAATGGACCTCAGCTGTAGGTTTTATTTATGAATAACCCTTATGAGCACATTTACTATCTTCAGTATTCACATGGATCCCAGCGGCACGTACATCAGATATGATGCCAAAGCTATCGGTTCTGGATCAGAGGGTGCTCAGCAAGCTCTACAAGAAATTTTTCATAAGGTTTTTTTCTTCCCTCTGCCATAATCAATAACCCCATTTTAGAATATGACACTTCACGAAGGTTGTAAACATGCCTTATCTATCCTTAAGCAAGTTATGGAAGAAAAGCTGGATTCAACCAATGTGGAGGTAAATTTGGAAAAGATTATTTGAGAAATATTTCGTTTACAGCTAGCCACCGTCAGTGTACAGAACAATTTCCATTTGTTTAACAAGGACGAAGTCCAAAATCTCATTCAAGAGTTGGCAAAATAATTGTGATTGTTCAATGCAGACTTTTGTCTTATGTTTCCGCTTGATTCATTGCGTTGGAACACAAATGTATTTTTCACTTGATCTCTTTTGTGAGAGCGTAGTGTTTTGGGAAATCCGCGAATACAGAGGATTTCAGCTGAGTCCCTTCTAGGGTTGCGTTAATCCAACCTCCTACAATTTCACACCCCTCGAGCAACTAAAAAAAGGTGCTACATTTGGGAATGTGCCATTCTGGTAATAATCGTTATCAGAATTTTTTGGCACGCATTATGTTTTTTTAATGGAAATATTTCTGAACCAAATGAACTCGCAATTTTAGTAAAGCATTATCATAGCAGTAGGGTTTTATTTTCAAACAATTTAACGACCGGAAGGTTTCTAACTCTGAAACGTCTGTACATTTTTTCGTGCTGGTCTCACTTGTGTCCTTAACTTAAAAACCATCAGTCCCGTAATCTAAAAGCACAGAGTCTACTCCAAGTGAGCTTAGTCCCTGTTTGGTAACAAACCGGCGGTGCGATCGCGAACACTAGCACTGGGTAAAGGTACACAAAGTGATCACTTAAATGGTAAACTCCCGACGAGACTGTGCGAATAAAAACGTAGACATTCATTCGAAGTCTGAGTAGATTGATGTCTTTGGTATGCAGGCACGCATCTATGGTGCAGAATCCGAAAAACCCTTACCGAATAAACTTGCCACATATTCAATCACATCCGAGAACAGTGGTTTCATCGGCATAGGTTGCCTACGGTTTTCACTTGCGAGTTGGACATTAAAATGTATACTGATGCACACGTTCCCAAGCCCAAGAACCATGATCTTTAATCCACTTCAAGCGTCAGTGAATCTGGTTTTCATCCGGTGAGACCGCCCTGTTCAATTTTCTGTAGTGCTCGTTTTATAGTTTTTATGAAAGCCTTCACTTCTGTTATTTCTTTGCATAGTGTTGTGCTCATCAACTGGCACTATTCGAATTTAGCAGTAACCAAGCAATTTCCCATAGTCTTGGATGAACCTATGTAAATACAAGAATTTCCCTTCTTCCGGTCACTATCTAACAACAGATAGAGAAACAATAATGCGTTCTCTTTTTTTGCTCGTATTGTTACTCGTAGCACGGACTGTGCGGTCGATAACGTCACGATAACTAATTAATCGTAGTCCGTTACCTGACATCTCCCTGACAAATGTAGTTTTGCTTCCATAGAAAATGTGCGTGGAATCATATGAGTATTTTGTATCCATAGCCCATGATATATCAGTAACCAAAACGAAATACACGGAATATTCCCAGTTGGATTTGGGACAGTGGTATACGAAAACGAATCGCTTTGGAGCGTATATTAACACAATCTGCTATATAAAAAAGTAGCTGTTCCCGTAATTTTGCAGTTGAATGTACGTCCGGTTGCTTGGTTTGGTTCTGGATGAACAAAATATTCCACAGGTTGTCAATTTAGACTGGTGGCTGTTCTAAGGTTTTAAATTTGAAAGGTGCTATTGGTTATCATGATGCGGTTATTTTTGCTATCTACGTAAAATATTCTGAACCACTGCAGTATTAAATTTTAGTGGAACGTTTGGGGGATTTTACGTTATTTTAAACTAGTGTTATTCAAATCTCCACGGCGTACATGCTAAGCAAGCATGTACACCCTTTTCTTAATAATAGAAACCTCATTCCGTTATTTACTGTTCTTTTATATCGTCCCACAAACTACAATCCCACCTAAACGAGTAACACACATTTCAGTAATTTGATTCGCTTATTTGTTCAGTCAATCCGCTACGCTATCCAATGACCTAATGACCAAGGAAACTGTTTGAGCTGGTTCGGAAAACGATTGTTCCAATAGGACTAAGTGACAGGTTCGAATTCATGCAAATGGAATGTTAGTTGTGAACAGTAACCAAGCTGAAGACGCGATTGTTATAACATTCAGTGAGATATTTCAACGCTGTTGTGAGGTATAATAAAAGCCCACAGTGGACAACGCGAAGGGTCGAACGAATCTTCACCGAACAAAATCACTCCAACAGGCGATAGGTGATGACATGCGAAAATCTAAAACAGGAAACGTTAGCCAAATGATTAGAACCGAGCAGAAGTGCACATGAAAACCTCATTGCACTCTGGCTTCGAATTCTGGTTCACAAACGACAGTGCCCTAACGAATCAACTGAAATATCGCAAAACGAGTTTAGTGATTCCTGAGCTTTCAACTTGTAGAGAAATCCTGGCCGTAGGGTCATCGATCGGAATCAACAGAACAGTTACCGTGTTTTCTCTCGAGGCGATCAGACAATCTGAGCGTTACGTACAGGCGAATGTGGTCGAACGTTTGCATTTAGTTACCTAACCGTACATAATGTGATACGAATGGCGCAGTAGTCAACACGGTAGCCTCAAAAAGGTGTGACTGGAGTTCCACTCCCTGGTCGTGGTTAGGTAGTGCACTACTGACAAGACCCGACAAAAGATAGGCTCGAATATGGTGCTTCTTTTCGAAAGTGGCTGAATGGAAAGTCTATAGGGATGCTGCAGCTACGATCAACTTATATCAACGGGTCATCGCGAACCTGGTTTTGTATTGTAATCCTTCTGAAGGGTTCATCAATCCAACGGTGTGGCTTTCCCCTGTACTGAAAATAAAGTACTGAAAACATGTTTTCCCGTGTTCTCAGTTTCAGAAACACTTGACAGTGCAGTTCAAAACTCGTCTCCTAGTGTCAGAGTTTGCCACAGTGACACAGATCCTCTGGTCAGACGTGTTTGGATGAAAGTACTTTTGATCAGAACACCCAGGGGTTAGTCATTTGTCTCTCCTGCAATTACGTGTATTTGCCGCGGCGGCTTGTTCAGCAGTCATGCTTGAGGGCCGTGGTTATTCATTCAAGCAGTTCGAACTCATGGATAGCTTCGAATTAATTAGAGTGGTACGTAGTCGAATTCATAATCGGTGCTGAAATACAGGTCTTGTTTATGCTGCCTGCAGTACTGTTTTCTTAATCTAAATCCAAACATTATGGTTGTCTGATAGGGCTTCGATGCTTTTGAGTGATCACCAGTAGTGCGCTTTGCGTTTGCCTATAAACGACTGACTACTCACTAATGGTAAAAGTAGGACAATTTCAAACAACGTGGTGCCGATTGATTCCCTGAATGAAACCGACTAGAACGGTGGGGGACCGTGAAACCAGAGTAACGTTCTACACATTCATATCCTTTATGAAAGTGCGAGCAGTTCTGCAGATCCAGACGGATTCACAGAATGGAAATCCTGACTGAAACGATTAGATCAAGAGCAGATGATCGAATAGGAAACATGAGAATAACGCCTATGAAAGTCGTCGCGAAATCAGTCCATAAAAGTCTAGTAAGGACGCACTTTCACAGAAAGCCGTAGATAACCTACGACTGGAATTAAAGATTTTCACCAAAACGACGCGAGTTAATAATTACGTCCTGCAGTTCAAAACAGTAGTGCTCTCTCCAGACGTACGGATAACAACGGTACTCAAGATAATATTTAGAACCTTCGTTTCTACTCGATAGCTAGTTAACGACTGCACAGAAACGTCGAGCAGATAACGTATCTGGAATATGAAACGATGTGAATTTGTGTACAATGCAACGAACTGGAAAATTATCAACTGTCGCGACTACAAACTGGTCTACTTTTGTCACACCTCAGTGAATTCAAATATTAGTGCAGGTGTTGTGCGACTGAAACCAAACCGTCACCAGCTACAAGCAATATGCCATGGTGCTCTTCGAATGTGGTTTTCTCCTGTTTGGACTGCACTTGGCACCAGTACCATCCCAAGCTGCTATTGACCGGCCTCTCTCTAGGGCACTGGCGTATCAGTGTGATGTCTTCGAGCATGAGCACAACCAGTACTTTTCTATCAGCACTTCGACGCCTCACAAGAGCTAATATACTGATCAAACCGTAACAATCCGTTTTCCAATTGAACGAATTGAAATTCCTGGAATTCGCCGTTGGAACATTTGAGTATCGGATGTCCGAACTGACTCGTGGTGAATGTGGTGAAACTTACGGAACAAAGCAGTCTCCGATGGCTCGTTTGGTTATCTACAATATCAACACCGCTATTTTGAATTTCTTCATTGAAGCTCGTCAGCCTTTCGGAACTCAAACTGCGACAGACTTAATATGGACTCCTCGGAGTGAAACGCCTCTACGTGGTATGATAATGTGAATGGTTGGTCGCATGATGCAGATGCTGTTCTCAACATCGAAGCGCACATCTCCAAACTTGATTGCATCGGTGTGGAAACCGTATTGGCAGTGCTAATTTTTGGTCTTCTGGATTTCCATATTCCCTAACAAGTTGGATAGGCGTATTCTCAGACTTAACTTGAAGTCTTGGGCGGTGGAACGAGCGATTCGGTCGAGGTTTCAGGTTGTTACTAGGAGTACTTCCGAACCTAGGTGATATGTTTCCAGGCGAACGACCGCACTGACAACTTACGGGTGTACTATTCTCCATCAATCAGGTAGCAAATCTCTCAGGCGGGCTGTTTGTAGAGGTATCCCAGGGTTGTCTCCCATGAAGCCTCCCGTTTTGCTTGGCAACCCAATCCCGTACCCCGCGAGATTACCCACGAAAACATATCCGGAAGTGAAAAATGTAAATACGCACGATTTATGGCCTGGCAAATTTCTCTGCATATTATCAAGTGTGTACTACAGAACAGGAGTTTATAAAGCGGAAAATAGGGGTCAATTGTGAAACTAGACATATCAGGGAAACACACGGTGGATCTGTTCGCTAATCAG